>APFE030336588.1:119890-216857 GCA_000404065.3 Pinus taeda
AGCCATAGAGATATTTCCAATGAGCTATCATGAGCTAAATTTGGGGTTGAGGAAGGCATTCAAAAGTTGACTGCAACAACACTCTTCCTCGAGGCAGCCTCATTTGGCACTTTTTGACCAGTCTTGGGAGATTTGAGTTTTGACAGGTCAAATCAACTCCAAATTGAAAAATTATAGTTGGGTTGGAAAGTAGACTCAAAGACCTTTCCAAAGAGCTATCCTGCGCCCTATTCTGACACCGGGAAGGCCTCCAAAAGCCTCCTGAAATAGCACGACATGTCAAGAGGTGCGCAACATGTCAGGGCACCTCCAACAGTGTAAAAATTACACTGGCGTGACATGTCAAGAGGTGAGCGACATGTTGGGGATTTCTCCACATAAATTTTCCAGTGAGCCACAAATCAACTTCTTTCTCCTAAATTTCTTCAGGTAGGCCTCTAAACCATGGTGATTTTGCTTGGTAAAGAAAAAATGAGCATGGAAGATGTGTCAAATGCCATCAAGATGAAATGGGAAATTCATGTGTATTGTGCTTAAAAAGGTCAAAGTGAAAGTGTGCTAGGGTTTATTGTTGTTTCATGGTTTTTCCCTTGTAAGTATTCTCCACTTTCCCTTTGTCACTTTCCTTGTATTTCCATATAATTTCCCCTGCTAATTTGTAAAAGAAATACAAACCATACCCTTCTCCCTAAACACTAAAACTCAAACCCTAACCCCGCCTCTCCATATGCCCATGTAAACACATGAATTTGATGATGCATATGCAATGATTTTGTTTGCAATGTTTTCCCTAAATTCCCTTTTGTATACATGTATTCCCATTTTCCTTTCAAAAATGTCCCTCCCCTAACATTCCCCTCATGTTCCTTGTCCCCTTGAAACAACAAAGAAATCAACACTTTTAAAGGCAGAAACAGTAGTACATTTTGTCCACTTTGCTCCTCAAACAATGTCAGAAACCGAAACCTATGAGCAGAGCGATGACCAGGCATCAAGTTCAGAGATTGGGGTACAAAGGAGGCCTCATAAGGGTGGAAAGGATGGTCATCATAAGAGAGAGGAGCCCACTTCTTTGACAAATTTACAGGTTTGTCCTATGGCAGTCTCATGTTTCCGGTATATGCAACAAAGGAGAAAAAGGCCCGATCCCCTCCGTATCTTGGCCGAGGCTTCCTTGAAGGAGCATAGCACTAAATAGCTCAGCCACAACACAAATCCCAAATTTTTTTTAGCATTTTGGGTCATTTTTGATATTTTTTTTGGCAATTTACAGGTTTTTGCTCATTAACGCGTCTCACCCCCTGTGAGACATGTCGTCCCGGTACCTCCATTTGACAAAAAATTAGCATTTCCAGATTTTTCATGCAAATTTACATATGCACATGGAAGGACTTGAGATTTTGTGAAGTTTTGGGCCTCCAAAAAGTCAAAAAACATGCAAAATTTGACTTTCTGCCACCTTTTTGAACTGCAGAAAGCTGTCTTGGGAGAATTGAGTTTTGACAGGGCAAATGAACTCCAAATCCAAAAATTCCAGTTGGGTTGGAAATTAGACTCACGGACCTTTCCAACAAGCCTACTCTTGCCCAATTTGGCCACCTGAAAGTGCCCCAAACATGTCTCCAAAGGCGCGCGACATGTCAGGTAGATGCGCGCGACATGTTGGGCAGTTTTCACAGGAAATTCATCTACAGCTCAGGAACTCGCCTAGCTTTGACCAGTTTTGACTTGAGATGGGATTTTTCACCCTCTTTGATGTAATTAATGTATTTTCATTTTACCATGACACTCATTTACCTATTCTAGAAGATTCATGCATGAAATAACAAACATTTAATGAATGGATTGGTTTCCTAGTTTATAGAGGCAAGTTGTTTTGACTGCCTAGATTTTAGTGCTAAGTTTAGAAGTGGTTGAAACAACTCCTAGAAGGATGAGCTCGACCCCTAGAGGCAAAGAAAGAGGTTAGATCATCTATATTATGTACTTTCATACTCATTTTCATGATTGGACTCTGGAGGGAGAAGGTTTCATTGTATTATTTCACTGTATCTCTGCAATTTTTGGCTAAGGAAGACCAGGGTTTTGCAGTCCTCTTTGGGATTCTTGTGGACTCATGTGTTGATGGTGTGTTTCTCAATGTTCTTGTAAGCTTTGTTATGTGATTCATTTCCTTTCTTTACTTCTGCATATTAAACAAATGAAGTGTTAAAGTAAGAATTCATGCTTGCCATGCTCTGCTTTTAAGTTTGTTTAATTTCAATGTTTTCTACTGTCTAAAGAGAATTCAAAGTTATTGTTTGCTCTCTTTAGCTCTCTTTCTTTCATTCCTGACCATCCACTTCAGTTAAAGGCATCAATATTGTCTCCTAACTCGCCCCAAAGCACCCCCTGCAGAAACTGTGTCCAATCCCCGCACCCAAAATTGCCATCCCCTCAATTTGCCACCAAAAACCCTAAAAAACCCAAATCAAACTCTTTGATTAGTTTACTAGCCTAATATCAGTGTTACCTTATTGGTCATCTCATCTATTGGATATTTTACGAGATAGACCGGAGAGAGCCTTCTCCTGCCTCGTAGGGCTAGCTCTTAGGCTAAATGGTTTGATGTTGCCATGAGGTTTGCCTTTCTCAACCTGAGGTGAAATTTCAAGCGCTAACAGAACCAATAACTGAATTCCCTTCGAGTCTCAACACCACTTCCCATACATTCTTCTTCATGATGGATTCATATTCTTCCACCATGGTATCAACCAGAACAAGTTGAGAAACTGCTTCATAAAATGAATAAGTATCTATCTCAATGAGATCTGTCATGAGAGCCATGTAACTAGTGTACTCTCAAGTGACCTCCTCTGCCTGCGTTGTGATGTAGGGGCTCCCACATTCTCCATAGCATCTTGCAACAATATATCAAATTCTCTGGTTCTCTTTCTCCCTTCTCTAGATGTTTTTGGTTGAGTGGGTGTCTCCACTTGGTCTCCTCTTTGATTCTCCATGTGTGGTTGTTCTACAACTTCCTAAAGCTCGGAGATAGAAGATCCTCCTCCAATGGGATACTCAACCCTCATTCCAGAGAGAATCTCATAGCCTTATCCTCATCAAACTTAACATCTATCCTCACCACTTTCATCCTCAGTGAAGGTAAATACACCTGGTAATTGTGTGGACTTTTGGTGTATCCTACAAAAAATCCCAACTCTCTTGTAGGCTCAAGTTCCCTCCTCGAATCCTTGGAGACATGGCAATAAACTGAAGCTCCAAATTTTTTGAAATGAGACACATCAGACGTACTCCCAAAGAAATCTTCCTCCATTGTGATCATATCAAGTATTCTATGAGGATTCCAGTTTTGCAAGTAGATGGTTGTGTTACATGCTTCTGCCCATAAATGCAATGGAAGCCCTTGATCATGTAACATAGCTCTTGAAACTCGAACTATGCTTATGTTCTTCCTCTCAGTTAACCCATTTTTCTATGGGTTATAGGATTTTATCAGTTCTCTTTGAATACCTTCTTTGGCACATAAATCCTTGAAGGCATTTAAAAAAATTCACATCCATTATCGCTCTTGGGAGCCTTCATCTTCCTCTCAGTCTCCTTCTTAACTAATGCCTTAAATTCTATAAATTTGGAGGACACTTCATCCTTCTTCCTCATGAATAAAATCTAAATTTTTCTAGAGAAATCATCAATAAAAATTACATATTACATATTTTTTGTTGTGGAGTGTGTAGAGAAGGGTCCATAAACATCAGCATGGACTCACTCCATGATTGAATCTGCTTTGCTATCTCAGCCATGGAAGGTGGATTTGACATATTTCTCTAATGTGAAACCCTTGTAGATGGGGAGCCTTTATGGAGACTGATGGTAATTTGATGCATGATTTTTAAGGCACAATGGTGTAGATGCCCCAATCTGCTATGCAACAGTTCTCCAACATATCGACTTTGCACCTTTTCTGCCTTGTTGCTCAATGCAACACAATCTCCCATCTCAAGCTTGTATAGTTTCCTCACACGAACTCTAATATGCTTCACTTTCTCGGTAGATATGCGTCTCAAAAAGGATTTTCCTTTACTCAAAATAACATCATAACCTCTATCCTCCAATACTGCTACATACATCAGGTTCTTCTTCAACCTAGGTACACACACAACATCTTTGAGACAAATAAGGGATGCTTTCTCCGTCTCAAAGGTGATAGTTTCAATTCTTGTAGCATTATACCTCCCATCATCCCCCAATTCAATATGCATATGGAGATCCTTCTCTTACAAGATATTGAAAATTTCCTTACACCCAGTCATATGGAACGAGGCACTTGAATCAAGGTACCACACACTCCCCATAATAGTGCTAACGATACATGCCATTTGTTAGGTCCCTATAATACTAGTGCATTCCCCTTATTTTTATTGTTAGTGTAGCTCTTATTGTTATTTTTTCCCCATGTATCCCCCATGTTGTTATTGTTGTTCCCCATAGAATCCCGCTATTTTTATTGTTGCGCCCTTACATTATTATTGTTATGTAGGCTTTGATTATATTATGACCCCTTAGACTCCTATATATACCAAGGAGGTCTTATCATTTGAATAATCCAATAATTGTTCATTTATGTAATGTAAAGGAGGTTTCCCCCTTGAATAGGCTAAATTTTAAGTCATTGATATATCTTTTCTTCTATTTTGTGAGCTGGTTGCACAACATTTGGTATCAGAGATTTGAATTTTAGGGTTTAACTTCTTCAAACAGGTCATCTTTGAATTTTACTAAAACTTTTATTCTACAAAGATTCAGAAGCTGAAATTTCAAACATGTGGAGCCAAAATATTGATGAACCTCGCATATGAATTTCTGATCTCGGTTCTCTATATTTTCAAAGATATGATTCAAGGAATTTAGGGTTTTTGCGAGCTCCAGAATTCCATCTCAAATAGGAGACCTAGGGAAAATCGTCATAACTTTCTCTCCGAGCATCAGATTTGAATTTTGTAAAAAGTAATTGTAAGTGGAAAAAACATAGTTTTTTGGGTATAATTTTCAAGGATGAAGGTCGAAACAGTGATACGTGGAACTCCTTACAAGTTTGATCTACTGAACAAGTCTATAATCAGGTCATTGTAGGAGATTGGGCATAAATATTTCTTGAGGAATCCAATATTAGTTTGAATTGTGAGGTTAGAAAGAAGACTCAAAGGGCTAATATAGGACAAACTTTTAGAACTTGGAGATCTGAACTTACTGAGATACAACAACTTCAATATAGAGCTCCTAAAAACCAAGAAAAAAGTGTGTATTTTTTTAAATTTTGCATAACTTTTGCTTGAAAAATCAATTTGAAGTGATTCAAAGGGAATATTGAAGCATAGATATCAATATTTGGTTGTAAAATTCCTCTCAAACAAAATAATTCTACACCCATTAACCCTGATAAAGAGGAAGGATTGCAACATGATATATCAAAATTATAGGACCAAGTGCAACAAATTTTGCTCTCACAAATAGAAACCAAAGATGAACTAAAGGGGACATGGATGGCTTAAAAAGGGACATGGAAGTTTTTAAGGATGGTTTAAAATCATACACGGAAGATTTGAAGGATGTTTTAAAAGAAGACATGGAAGCAGTGATGAATGTCAATTTGGAAGAATTGACAAAGTTGCTGTAAGAAAAACTTCCCAATGGCGACAAGATAATCCATGAAAATCATGACGAGGAAAAAAGGATTATGATTTATGATTTTGAAGACTCCAATGTTTGGTTTAAGACCCACCACATTACAAAGATCGATATGAGGAAGTTTGATGACGAGAATTTGATAACATGGATACTATAGATGGAATAATATTTTGATCTTCATGATGTGCAACACACACAAAAGGTGAGCATTGCAACTTTATATTTAGAACCCAATCAGTTTGTATGGTATCAATAGCTTTTTTCTCGTAAACCACTTGTCACTAGATCAATTTTTATGGAGGAAATGATAGCAAATTATGAGGATACAAAGAGCAACACCTTCTTTAACCAATTGATGAATATCAAATAAAATGGTTCAATGACAAAGCTCATTGAGGACTTCCAAAAATTGAATATCAGGGTAACTGATATTCCAGAGGAGCATAAGATTGATGTCTTCATAGGGACTTTTAATGATAACATCTAACATTAGGTTCCCCTTTGGGAACCTGAGTCATTGGAGAAGGTATTTAGGGCGGCAAGAAAAGTTGAAAGAAAAATTATGGCAACAAGGAAGTCTACTGCTCAAAACTACAAATATGGAAGGGTTTCTACTCCTAGCCTTACACAACCTACAAGGTTGATGCCAAAATAATTGGAGGAAAAAACAGCAAAAGGGATTTGTTACAGTTGTGATAGAAAATACACTAAAGGTCATAAGTTTGATGAGAAGAAACTATTCTACATAGATTGTGAAGAAGAGGAAGAAAAGGAACAAGAAACATCAAAAGATGAGGATATACACTAGGAACCAACCCCAAAGAAAGAATAAATGAATTTGACCATATATTGTAATGCATTAACATGAATTACCGCTCCTCAAACTCTCAAGATATAAGGATACATCAAGAAGAAAAAGGTAATAATGTTGATTGATTTGGGTAGTACCCATAATTTTATTCATTATAAGATAGACAAGGAATTGAATTGCTTCCTATATCCAACACCGGAGTGTCAAGTGATGGTTGCAAATGGAGGAACTATAAATTGCTCTGGAAGGTTCCATAATATAAAGCTAAGCGTGGGGGAATATGTAATGAATAGTCTAATGCTTTCCATTCTAATGGGTGGTGATGATGTTGTACTAGGAGTCCACAATTATGCTCACTAGAGGTTCAAACATCAAAATCATCTATTTCTCTAGATCTCCATAAAGTCTTGGACAATCATTCCAATGTATTTGAGACTCCCAAATTCCTCCACCTATTTGTGATCATGATAATTCTTTTCATTTGATTCTAGGAAGTGTTCCTTCAAATATCAGACGTTACAGATATCCCTATGCCCAAAAGAGTGAAATTGAACGTATGGTTGCAGAAATGCTAGAAGTTGATTTAATTCAACCTAGTCAAAGTTATTTCTCTGCTCTACTAGTATTGGTGCATAAGAAGGATGGATCATGGTGTATGTGTTCAAATTATAGGGAGCTCAACAAGCTCACTATTAAAGATAAATTTCCCATTCCTATCATTGATGAATTGTTGGATGAATTACATGGAAATTTACTTCATGAAGCTAGATCTTTGTTCAGATCATCATCAAATTAGAATGAAGAATGAAGACATTCTAAAAACAACATTTAAAACTCGTGAGGGTCATTATGAACTTTTGGTGTTGCCTTTTGCCCTTACGAATGCACCTTCCACATTTCAAGGTTTGATCCATTTTCAAACCCTTCCTTAGAATATTTGTGTTAGTATTGTTTGATGATATATTAATCTACAATAGGTCTTGGAAGGGTCATGTTCAACATGTTGACAGGGTGCTCAAACTATTAGAGGAGAAACAATTGTATGCAAAAACCTCCAAATGTTTCTTTGGAGTACATGAGGTGGAATATTTGGGTCATATTGTATCTCATGAGGGTATTATGGTAGACCCTAACAAAATTAAATCCATTAAGAAATGGAAAATCCCCACAATCGTAAAGAATATTCGAGGAGTTCTCAGGTTGACAGTGTATTATCAAAAGTTTGTTAATAATTATGGGAGAATAATAACACCTTTAAATACATTACTAAAGAAAGATGCATTTCCTTATGCTCCAGAAGCAACTAATGCCTTTGAACATCTTAAAGAGGCAATGTGCCAAAAACCGGTCTTAACAACGCCTGACTTCACAAAAACATTTATTATGGAATGTGATGCCTTAAGAAATGGAATTGGTGTTTTCTTAATTCTAGGAGGAAGACCCATTGCTTTTCAAAGTCGTCCAATTGAAGGAAAGTATCTATACAAACCTATTTATGAGAAGGAAATGTTGAAAATACTACATGCACTAAAGCAATGACGACCTTACTTAATGGGAAGATACTTCAACATGAAAATATATCATGATAGTCTTAAATAATTTTTGGAACAAAGATTAACTTCAGAAGAGCAACAAAAATGGGTCACAAAGATGTTGGGTTATGACTTTGACATCATCTACAAAACAGGAAAGAAAAATGTTGTTGCAAATGCACTCTCGAGAAAGGATGAGGATGTGGAAGCATTTCTTTGTGCCATTTATATTACCCAACCTGATTGGATAACTGAACCAAGGGATGAATGGAAGAATGACGAAGAGTTGTGGACACTCATTCAATAGTTGAAGCAAGATCCCCGTACATCTGAGACATTTAGCTAGAAAAATGATTCATTATGGTACAAAGGTCGCTTATATCTTTGTACAAATTTTCAACTCAAGCAAAATATTCTTTTGGAATTGCACACCTCCCCCTTAGGAGGGCACTGATAATTTTAAAAACCTATCATAAGGTTAAGAAGGATTTTTTTTGGATGACCTTAAATTTGATATTCAAAAGTTTATGGTAGAATGTTTGGTTTGCCAACATAAAGTTGAGAAATTAAGACCCCGAGTCTATTACAACCTTTATCCATTCCAAGTTAGTGTTGGGAGGAGGTCTAAAGGGATTTTATCACAAGTTTATCCAAGTACGAAGGAAAGATTTATCACAGGTTTACCCAAGTCTAAAGGAAAGAGTGTCATCATGGTGGTAGTTGATAGACTTACCAAGTATGCACACTTTTGTGCATTATCTCATCATTTTAAATCCAGTACAATTTCTATTGCATTTATGGAAACAATTCAAAAGCTACATGGAAGTTGAAATATCATTGTAAGTGACAGAGATCCCATTTTCACTAGAAATTT
Organism: Pinus taeda; assembly: GCA_000404065.3. NCBI lineage: Eukaryota > Viridiplantae > Streptophyta > Pinopsida > Pinales > Pinaceae > Pinus > Pinus taeda. The sequence continues at coordinate 128,796 of APFE030336588.1, forward strand.
TGGATGAAATTAATTTCTTGTCTTGGTAATCAATTAGTTCATAACTCATCTTATCATCCTCAATCTGACGGGAAAACAGAGACAGCGAAAAAATGTTTGTAAGGATATATTCATTGCTTTGTATCTGATAAACAAACACAATGGGTCAAGTGGTTACCTCTAGCTGAATGGTGGTATAACACTTCCATACTGCAGCAAAAATGATCCCATTTATGAAACTTTATGTATATCATCCACCATCCATCACATCATATTTAAGAGAAAATTCTAAGGTTCAAGAAGTGGAAGATCATAACGAGCATCAACAACAAGTTCTCCAACTCTTAAAGGATAGCCCCACTTTGGTGTAGAATCAAATGTAACAACAAGAAGATCAACATTGCAGTGAAATAAGTTTTTATGCAGGGGACTGGGTATTTTTACAGCTACAACCATACAAACAAATGTACCTCAAGCAAGCTAAGAAGGATAATAAATTATCACCCAAGTAATATGGTCCCTACAAGGTGTTGCAAAAGATTGGTACTATGGCATACAAATTGGAGTTTCATGCATCTTCCCGAGTATGCCTATTTTTCCATATTTTATGCTTAAAGAAGGTTATCAATGATTAGATCCCAATACAAACAATGTTTCCATAACTTGACGAAGAAGTAAAAATCACATTTGAGCCTAAAGCAATCACACAAACAAGAACCCAACAACTATGGAATCGATTAATTTAGGGTATCTCATTAAGTGGAAGAACTTGCCTGCTGATGATTCCATATGGGAGGATGAGAACTTTATACAAAAGAATCAGAAAACTACTCAAGCATTGAGGACAACACTTTTTTGAAGGAGAGGGGCATGTTAAGTCCCTATAATACTAGTGTATTACCCTTATTGTTATTGTTATTGTTAGTGTAACCCCTATTGTTATTTTTGTGCCCATGTATCCCCCATGTTGTTATTGTTGTGCCCCATAGAAGCCCACTATTGTTATTGTTATGCCCTTACATTTTTATTGTTATGTAGGCTCTGATTGTATTATGACCCCTTAGACTCTTATATATATCAAGGAGGTCTTATCATTTGAATCATCCAAGAATTGTTCGTTTATGTAATGTAAAGGAGGTTGCCCCTTCGAAGAGGTTAATTTTTAAGACATTGATCTATATTTTCTTCTATTTTGTGTGTTGGTTGCATAACACTATTAGTGTGAAGTCTAATTTGAGTTGTGAAGCCAATGCTTCACCTCTTGCTCCTCTTGAAGGCTTCTTGTTAGACTTCTTATGCATACATTTTGTTGCATAGTTCCTGTATTCATGGCAGTGGAAACATTTTATCTTGCTCAAATCTTTCTTCTTGCCATTATTTTGGCTGTATTCAAATTTGCTTTGGGTATTCTTTCCTTTTCCCTTATTCCCCTTCCCAACCAAGGAAAAATTCTCTTCATCCTCTTCTTTGGATGATGTTTTATCTTTGGTATTTCTCCAGATCCCTTCTTGAACCAAATTGAACCACAATCTTTCCCAATTTGGTAATTTTCCCCTTCCATTCACAGACTCCTGGTAGTTGTGCCAGGATTTTGGAAGGCCTAGAAGAGCTAGGATCACCGAGTCATCTTCTGCTATATTGACCCCAACCCCTCCAAGCTCATCTCAAACTTGAGTAAAGATGGAGAGATACTGTAAATTAATGCCATTTTTCTACATCCTAATGTTTCGAAGTTAGTCTTTTAAGGCCAATTTTCTATGGTCATTGCTATTTTCAAATAGCTCAATCAGTGCCTTCCACATATCATATGGAGTTTCTTTTCCATGGATATTTTAGACCACGTGGTCTCTCACACCTTCTAGAAGAATTCTCTTGGCCTTTGCAACATCCTTCTTCCACTGGGTTAACTGTTGTGCATCCGACTGTGAAGGTTTCTCAATATCAATTTTAACATATTCTAACACACCATTATCATTAATCATTTATTCCATTCGATCCTTCTAGGCTATGAAATTCGCACTACCCTTAAGGGCATACTCCAATCTTAGACCGTTGAAAGACATTCTTCCCTTGTTTGAAGAAAAAATAATGCACTAAAGATGCAAATTCGAAATTCTTGAAGGGAAAATTTGAAATATTGGTTCTAATGTGATTGCAAGGCTCTGTACCATGTAGAAATTTGATAGAAATTGCATCTACTCAATATTTTGAACTGAAAACAAGAGACACAAATTCTACTCTACTAATCTGCGGAATGGAAATCACAATTTAGAACAATATTCATAGACATACAACAAGAAAAACCACAAGTACACAGTGATTTCTAGGGGAACCCAAATGGGAAAAACCCATCAAGCTTCTTAACATTAATTAGTTGAATAAAGAAACTATTACAATTGCTTTCTCCATCTCTGAGCACAACCTGCAAAGCAACATTTTTATCTCTACTGAATGAGAGCCTCTAGCCAAAACTTAGCCAAATTTTTCCTCCTTCAACCTCCTATTTCCTTGCGAAATTATAAGAAAATTTGAGCTCCTAAAAATAGGGAATTCCCTTTTTCCTTGCACTATTCCCAATGAATTGATCTCCTGACTACATGTACCAACTATACACTCAACTAGTATACAACTCATGTTACACTAGCCTTGTATCCTCGACCTCAGTTGAGCAATTTGAATTCCATGCCTGCATAAGATGTTTTGGGCTAATTGATTAGTTAACTAACAAATCTCTGAGTTAGACTATTGTCTGCATAACTAACCTTCAATTGACTCTATCAATAGTTATAGGCCAGTTAACTAAGTACAACTGAACTAGATTTCTAAAATTTAGCAATCAACACATGCATGACTAAAATCCAAGCCCCTAACTCGAATTTACTAAGCTAACTGAGTGACAACAGCCATGTCACACTAGTTAACTCCCTCGAAGTTGCCCTGCTCATGTGGAAATTCGATTTACTAAATTTGACTAAGATTAAAATCAAATTGAGCCTTTCTTGCTACACTTTTTAACACACATGCGTACTTCTGTCAATTTTATTTAGGAAGTATTAAACAAGAGAATCTGGCCTTGCCCTTGGGCCTTAACATTTAGCTTCACCTAGAGAGAATTTCAAGTCCCCCCAAGATAATGTACATGTTAAGGAAAAACAAAAAAGAGTCAAGTTATGCAGTGAGAACATCCAACCCAAGGCCATGTTCTACACTCCAAAAATTCTTCACTTGAATATACCTCCCATTCTAACCCACTGTTAATCCCTCTGACCTTCCTCTCCTGTCTAACCCTATGAATGACCATCCACCCATAAGATATTCTAGACATATGGATATAAAGTCTCCACCTCTTAGTGTTTCTTGTAGGAAAATCAAGTCTAGAGAACTGGTTTCAAATATCCTCTTTAGAGCATGTCTTTTGGAGGGGCATGCTAACCCTCTAAAATAGAGAGATAACAGTTTCCTTTGGTAACCACTCCTAGGCCTTTCACTACTCTAAGCACCCCTTGAATGGTTTGTTGTTTACCAGTCGCTAATTTGTCTTAATATCACTCTTTTCCTTTTGTCAAATGTGATTTTATAACCCTACCTTTGCTTTCCCTCGAAGTGATGCAAAGCTTTCCTAGACCCTTTAGTGGCCCATGAGGATGAGGTAAGATTGAGCGTGATAAAAGGTTATATATAATGTCTCTCTCCTCCAAGTTTTTAGAGTATGATATGGGGGCCAAATTCATAGGGGAGGAGAATCCATCTTGCACACGTTGACAAGGGTATAGGCTATTAGATAGAGAATAGGGACCATGATGGGGAAAGGACCCATTATGAACAAATACTAGAAATTAATTGGACTTAGAGTTTATATTGATAGTGTGTGTAACATTTGTAACAATATGAACTAGGTCAAAAGAGTAAGGAAGAGAAGTCAAAGGGGCACCTTCTTTTGATCTGCCATGCTTCATAAGATTCTTTCCATCCTTTCCTCATTCCCTTTGTTGGTAGGTTCCGTTCGGCTCGACGATGTCAAGTGGAGGCTTCTATGCTTTATACTCTGCCATGAATGTCATCTCCTTACCCTTGGGGCTAGAATTGTTTCTCTTGTTGGTGATTGTGTGTACCCTATTGTGGAAGGGGAGATCATGTTATTTTACCAAGTGGCCATCCCAATGGTACCTTCATCACCTGAGGGGTACCCCCTTGTAATCCAAAATTAAAATTTTTTTCCTCACCATGTCTTATGTTGATGTCTTCAAGTAGACACTTATGAAGGTTAATTTTGATTATTGTACGTGCTACAAATTTGTCTCATATTAACAAGTAGGAAGATTCATGCTTGAGATACTTCCTTAGAGAGTTCCCAAAGTCTTGAAAAAATTGAGCATCCCAGTAATTTATTGGAAGGTTGGGAATCTCACCCATATTGGGACCTCATCTGGTCTGATGAAAGGAGGTTTTGGGGTATACAATTTTCTCCTTTCTTTATAAATTTCTATCCTGAGGCCTATGGGTTATAGCCCACAAACCTATCAGAAGCATTATTGAGGCCTTAAGCCTTTAAACCCAGGACCATTCAAATATCGAGATACACAAGATTACACATGATACACGGAAAACCTGACCCGAAACACTTAAGGGTAGACTTCAAAATTATACACCTGCGTTCAGAACTCCATCGGATCCATCCAGGTCCAAAGCTTTTCTACTGCTCCGATCATTCGTTATCTCTGATCTCATATTGGTGCTATATCAGCCTATCGGTGATATCGCTTATCGGCCATCGGCACATCGCATTCCTTGAAATCTGATCACCGATCAAATCTAGACCGTCGATCCTTTCTTCGATCCAATGGTCCATGTTCAATCACAAAACCACTATCGCATCATCTCTTTGGTCGATTCTGATGTCATTCCAAAGGGTTTTCTCTGATGTGATATATCGGCGATCGCTCATCGACATTTCTTGAAGCCTGAGGCCCGTCCCTTTGTAAACCATATTTGCCGATGCAATATTGATGCGACTCTGTCCTTAGCGATATGATCATGTCCGTTGATCATATCAATCCAACGAATCCTGTGTATTGACCCATCCATTCCTCTTTGGCTTGGTCTCGTTTTCCTTTGATGGATCTTTGTGTTAAAACAAGGATCTGCCACATTTGTTTAAGCATGCGACACAACAGTTAAATCTATATCTTTAGATCACCATTGATTCTACAGTGATCGATGGTCGATCAACAATCTCGCAACACAGGATTTAACTCATTTATGAAATACACACACAGGCGTACAATATCAACACTGAAACACACTTTTATATTATACATCTACATGCTTCTATTATAGCCTAATGCATTTCAGCCTTAGGAACAATTATCCTTCGATTACATTTTGATCACTCTATTCTCACAAATTTCTATCTGTCACTATGTATTCCTCTCCCTGTCCTTCTCATGATATATATATAGAACACACAAGTTCATCATTACAAAAATATTGGATCAGATCACTAAAAGGATCCGATCAATCCTCTCCTTGATTTCCTCTCACAAATCACTCAACAATGCATACATGGCAGATAATTACAAATGACAAGTCTTCTAGAGACTATTAATTCCATCAAATTAGCTCTATTTTAAAGAAATTTTCCTCGATTTACTCTGATGGTCCATGTCTCCTCCTTCTTTGCTTTAAAATTTTCATTTTGATTAAGGTGGGTCAGATGCTCCCACATCAGAGTCCCAAGGCACAAAAATTTATGACCTCCTGGTCATATGCTTCTCCTTATCCCTTAACAATTCTACCCACTTCTAGGTGGAACTGCCTTCATGATCTTCTGTGAGCTGCAACCAACCTCTGAAATAATAGTATTCTCTGCTACATGATACCTCACCAAGCTTTCTCCTCTGAGCTTTAGTCTTTTAACTTCCTTCTGGTTCTCTCCTCTGGAACCAATTAAGCACTCCTTGCTCTAGGTTGCTGCAAGTCTTCTCACCTTTCACTGCCACTATCTGCATGACAGTAAGACCATAAACTCACCATACTTCAACAACTGTACCTCTTCTCCTTCTAATTGCAAACTCTTCCTCCTTCTCGTAGGAAATCTTCTTCCCTTTCCCCGCTTTGATACCACTTGATGAAAGGAGATTTTGGGGTATACCAAATTTCCCGTTTCTTTATAAATTTCGATCCTGAGGCCTGTGGGTTATAGCCCATAAACCTATTGGAAGCTTTATTGAGGCCTTAAGCCTTTAAACCCATGACTATTCAACTATTAGGATACACAACATTACACATGATACATGGAAAACCCGACCGGAAACACTTAAGGCTGGACTTCAAAATTATACACCCGCATTCAGAAGTCCATCAGATCTGTCTAGGTCCAAAGTTTTTCTGTTGTTCTGATCATTCGTTATCTTGGATCTCCGATCGGCACTATATCGACATATCGATGATATCACTTATTGGCCATTAGCACATCACATTCCCCGAAATCTGATCACCAATCAAATTAGGATCGTCGATCCTGTCTCCGATCTGACGGTCCTCGTTCAATTGCAAAATTGTTATCGCATCATCTCTTCAGCCAGTTCCGATATCGTTCCAATGGGTTTTCTCTGACGCGATATAACAACGATCAAAAACCTCGCTCCAAAACACTTAGGAGACCAAAATTGGAAAAGTACAGGAGAAGAGTCCATTTTCCATACCTTCTACACAATTTTTTTAGCCTCGAATTCATCTGAGAACATCAAATGTATCCACCTCATTGCCAATAAAGCCACTTCGAAGGGGTCCCTTTTTATTGGTGAGATGTCCTTTTCCACCCATGTATTTATGAAACTAAAACTGAAATTGAACTTTCTTCCTTTGGTGTGCCCAATGAACATTTTTTCTACCATTTATATAGCATTCTCCATCAGGACATCTATTCTTAATACTAGAGATAAATTTGCCCTACTAGTATTTTTGATGCACTTTTTCTTTACTTTATACCCTTCTCCTGCATTGTTGTTGACCTTTGGGTGTCGTCTCAAGCGGATTGTGGTTTTATTTGTAATTATTTTCCTCAAATATATTTTAGGGTTTAAGTATGTTCTTCTTCTAATGCTAACAAATCCATTAAGAAACTACTCATACAAAGATGAGGAGAGAGATCCTCTGGGATCTAAAATAGTGATGTCACTCTAGAAAAGGACAACCCCTCACTGCAGCTTGGTTTCATAATGGGGTGAATTAGTTCATGAAATCGCTGGTGTTAAATGTCTGTTGCATAGCTGGTAGGGATAAGTTCAAATAGAGATGGAGGAAATTCATCTGAGGGCCCCTAGGACATCATTGCAGTGGTCTGGATCCGCTCCTCCAAGCCCAAGCTCAACAACCATTACATTTATACATATGGGATGTACAAAATAGACAGCTGATTCAAAACAGATAATAAATCAAGAAGAAAAGGTATTATAGACTTATGTGCAGGAATGCCTTATTTAGTGCAACAGATAGAAAAGATTGCGAACAATAAAGACAATGAATTGTCAGAAAACATAACAGACACACACATCAACACAACAAGTAATCAAGGAGTTCACCAGACTTCTTGCTACATCTCCTGGTCCAGCTTTCAGTGTCAACCTCTATATTAAGTCTTCAAGAACAGATTATTATAAGAGTGAGCTCAAAAACAAAGTCTCAACCAACAGTGACATCAAAGAGGGATCTGCTCGAAAACCTTGAGCCTAAAAGAGTGCACAGACTCTCCCTCTATCCTGTTCCTCTATTCAATCTGCCTCAATTTGACTGACTGACTGTCTTTTTGTGACTGTCTTCAACTGACTTCCCCCATTCTCTGTTCTGCCATTAGATGGCTTTTAAGCCTTTCGACGCTATCTATTCACCTCCATTTCGAAATCTCTGGCTCCTGGCCGATGTCCCTTCATCTCCTTGCTGAGCGTTAAACAATCATAATAATAACGCTCAAGGCATTGAGGCCACCTATTTACAAATGGAAAGGACCGGGCACGGGTGAAATTCTCGAGAATAAACTTCTATTTTTACATAGAGAAATACATATGAAATACTCTAAAATAGTGGAAAATCCAACCGAAACACCAAATCCAAACTTCAAATGATATAAAGTCCACCCTATAATCCTCTCGGGTCCACCTCGATCACAATCACAAGTCGCATTGGCTACAGGTCATAATACCTTTGTATTCCACTCTATTGATCAGCCTTCAATCCGACGGTTCGCATGCAACCTGAAACATCAAGTAGTCCGCTCAATCTCCACCGTTGATCCACGATCTCCAATCCAATGGCTGTCAGCCATTTCAGGTGGCCCACTTGCACGGAGATTGCCCGCCTAAAAAAGCAGTTCTCTTTCTCTTGCAGCATGCTACGTGTCAGCTGGCATATGGAATCGGGTGAAGCCCTTCCAATACCACTTATTGCCTGAAGCACGCTCGAAATACCGTTTACCACAGAACTCAAATACTTCGTTGTTTAATTCATAACTTCTTCAGGTCCATTGAAAGCCTTCCTCTTGTGTTAAGTCCTTCCTTTAGGGATCTGTGATGTGATATTTGTAATCTTCACCATTGATCTGCGCGCCTGATCAATGGTCCACGTTAAGTTGCTGATCATAGTCACATTTCCCTTAGGGCTGCCTCTGATCTACTCAACTGGCCTCTCCCAATGTAATATTCTGATTTAATCTAGGCCATTGATCTATCCGATCCGACAACTCCTGTGCATCGTTATTTCAACCTCTGCTTAGCTCTGTTTTTCGCCATTCTTAGTGTTTTTGTTCTGTGTAGTGTTTTCCGATAACATACATACATACATACATATATACATACATACATACATACATACATACATACATACATACATATATGTATATGTATATGTATATGTATGAAGACTTAGACTTAGAGGTTTGATACAAGATCCATTTTGGATGATGCCTTCCCACCGAAAAGCTTTTGGACCACCAAAAGTTGGTTTTAGGCATCGATCAAGTGAGGATATAGTTCCCTCACTTGTCCAATTTCTATCCATTGTGCCTTGCTTGGATTTGAACCTTTGAGTCCTACTCTCAAGTACTCAACATCCCCTTGACACATAGTTCTTACCTTCCTGTCCAAAACTGTGTCCTCCTATAACTCATTGAGATACTGAGGCAACAAATCCCCAATAGAAGGCAATTGATTTTGCTCTCTAGGATATTCAATCAATGAAGGTTCATACAACCTCAAGTTTTATGCATTAACGACTGAATAGATCTGCATATAAGCTGACAAATCAAGGCGAAAAGCATTTTCACCAATTTTATCAAGTATCTTTATTGGTTTTAGCTTCTTACCTTCACCTTTCATTCTGTCTTTGCTGATGTACAGCCATACTTGATCACAAACTTGAAAACTATGTTCAACTCGATGCTTGTCATGTCTTGCCTTGTACTTGGCTTGACTTCTTTCCAGCTGTTCCTATACTGCCTGGTCAATTTCTTGGATTTGTTCAATGAACTTGGTTGCTTTGTCCACATCAATGTGTCCATCAACTGCTATGTCTTTACCAAAGACAAAATCCAAGGGAGACTTTGGTATAAAACCAAAACAAGTCTCAAAAGGAGATCTCTAAGTAGAAGAGTGCTTGGCACGGTTGTAAGCATGTTGCACATAACACAAATGCTCATCCCAAAGCTTGGGATGCTTGCTGTAATAGCCTCTTAGCAATTGGATCACTATCCTGTTGACCACTTCTATTTGACCATCTGTTTGTGGATGAAATGTTGTGCTCTTTTTCAACCTGGTATCCATCAACTCCCATAAACTTGACCAAAACTTCCCGACAAATTGAGAATCTCGATCAGATACAATAGAAGTGGGTAACCCAAAATGAACCCATACATTCTGAAATAACAACTTTGTTGTTTGTTCAGCTGTAACCTGCTTGTTACATGGTATCAAGATACACATTTTACTGAACCTATCCACAACAACATACAAATAATCATGACCTTTCCTAGATTTTGTCAATCCCCCAACAAAATCCATGGCAACACTTTCCCAAGGACGAGAAGGAATTGGAAGTGGAGTGTACAAGCCTAATTTCCAATTATTGGGCTTGCTTGTGGCACACATAGTACACCCTTTGATATATCTAGAAACCGTCTCATGCATTCTTGGCCAATAACAGAACCTTTGCAATTATGCAACTGTTTTACTTACACCAAAATGACTTAATATGAGAGAAGTATGTGCTTCTCGGATTATGTTAACTCTTTCAGTTTGTGGAATGCATAACTTTCCCAAATGATATAAGAGTTGGTCCTTTACATAATAATCCAATTCTTGTACTTGCTTTCCATGACTTAAAGTTGCATATACATCTTTAAAATCTACATCTTGAGCATATTGTTCAATGTAACTTTCATGCATTACTGAGTGATGCTTAAGTATAGTAGATGCATTTATGATTGGTCTTGATAACATGTCTGCAACCTTATTGTGTATGCCCTTCTTATATATGATGACAAGATGACATTGCTGTATAAAACCCATCCGCCTATAATGTCTTGATTGCTACAATTTAGTTTGTGAGTGCAAATATTGAAGTGGTTGATGATCTGTATGTATGATTGTTTCTTTACCCATTAGGTAATGTTTGCACTTTTTCACACTTTGTACTAATGCATACAATTCTTTATCATATGTGGGATAATTAACTACTGCAGAAGAAAATATCTCAGAATGATAGCATATGGGTTTTCCATGTTGCCTCAACACTGCTCCCATGGCATAGTCACTGGCATCTATCTCAATCTCAAATGGATGTTGAAGACCTGGCAGTGCTAGTACTGGTGATGCACTGATTTTCTCTTTTAAGGTGTTGAAGGCTTTCTGCTGTTTTCCTCCCCACTTAACCACCTATTTCAATCCTGTTAAAGCATGTAATGGAGTTGCAATCAAAGAAAAGTTAGTAATAAACTTTCTCCGGTATTGTGTTGCCCCTAGGAAACTCCTAACCTCTGTAGCAGATTTGGGTTTAGGCCAGTTCATAATGACTCCAACCTTAGAGGGATCTATCTTCAATTCACCACCCCCTACAATATAACCCAAATAATTTAAAGATGTTCTGTCAAATTCACATTTTGACAATTTTACATAGATATTTTCTCTTTTTAAAACATCTAAAGTTTGCTTCACATGCTTTACATGGTATTCCCATGTCTTACTAAAAACAAGAATGTCATCTAAACAAACAATTACAAAATCATCAATAAATGGTCTGAGTACATCATTCATGACTCTCATAAATGTAGCAGGAGCATTAGTTAAGACAAAAGGCATAACCAACCATTCATACAGTCCTTGCTTTGTCTTGAAAGAAATCTTCCATGCATCTTCTTCTACAACTTTGACCTGATGATAACCACTTCACAAGTCTAACTTAGAAAAGTAAATTGCTTCTTTCAATTGATCTAATACATCATCAATACGAGGAAGAGGATAACGATTCTTGATTGTTATTTTATTTAGCGCTCTATAATCAATGCACATTCTCCACAAACCATCTTTCTTTCTCACCAGCGTGATTGGAGATCCACATGGTGATGTGCTTGGTCGTATAAACCTTTTATCGAGCAACTCATGTACCTGCTTCTTTATCTCTGCATTCTCTAAAGCTGACAACATGTACATTCCAATGTTAGGTAATGATCATCTTGCTACAAATAAATATCATGTACTATTTCTCGCTTGGGTGGCAGACCTTTTCATTCTTGAAATAGAACATCATACTCTGAAACAACTTTAACTAAATCAGCTTTTTGTTTAGAATCAAAACCTTCATATCCATTGGATTTTTCAGGATCCTTTGCCTTTACAACCATTAGTAAAAATTGCTTACTTGAATTCACAATTCTTTTCATCTGTCCTGAGTTTATGAGAGAATAGTTACCTTTGAGTTTATGAGCTCTTACAATGTATTCTATTCCATTTTTAGTGAGTTGATACTTATTCTCAACTCTATAGAAAACAACTTTCCTATCATACAAGTATGGACTTCCCAAAACAATACCACATATATCTAATGGAACTATATCTAATTCAACCTCATCTACAAATGTTGATCCAATAGCAAACCTAAGTTTACATTGTCTTGTTACTTGTAGCTTTGTTTTATCACACACCCAACCTAATGGATATGGCTTCTCATGAGGTTTTGTTTGTAATCCCGACTTCTTTACAATTGTTTCAGAAATCAAATTTATTTGTGATCCACTATCAAATAAAGTATCAATCTTATTGTGCTTGGAAATTACTCCAATACGAAAAATCTCATTTCTTTCCCTCTCATTACTTTCATTATTAACAGATTGTGTATAATTACTTGTGGATGCTTCAGAATCTTTACCTTTAATACCTGTGGCTGTAATTGTTGTTTCATTGCCTGAATCTGATCCCAAGTCCTGCTGAATAGCAGCAACATTCTTTCTCTCCTTACCGCCGAACTTCTTAGGTTTCCGTTCTGGATGCAAAACCCAATAGTGTGCCTCATTGTGTCCTTCTTTCTTGCAATGAGTGCATGAAGGTTTATCCTTCTTTACAGTGTTTTCTTTCCTCTCCTTCCATTTCAGTTTCTTCTTTTCCTTGTTCTTGCTTACAAAATATTTAGATGATCCCCCAATCTCTGGGTTTACATTCTTACCTCTAGCTTCTATATGTGTGGCTTGAATTGATACGTCATATAATCTAGTGGGATTAAACATGAGAATAGTATGCTTTAAATAGCTATGAAGACCACCTATATACTTCAATAAAGTCTCAGGTGAGTCTAACAATATACCTAGAGTTAAAACTCTCTTTCTGAATTCCTGAGTATAACTTTGTACACCTTGACCCTTCAACTAGCGAATAGTTTGCCAACTCATCATAGCCTGCTGCATGTAAGCTAAAGGATAGAATTTCTTTTTGATGGCAGAAACAAATTCATTCCAGGTAGAAATGATTTTACCATGTTTTTGCATATTAGCTTGTGTCTTTCCTTCCCACCATACTAGTGCAATTCCTCCAAGTCGAAGGCTAGCCAGCTGAATCTTCTTCCTTTCTGAATCAACGTTCTGTACCCTACAATATACATCAATTTGTCTTATCCAATTATCTAGCTTTTCTGTATTGAGTTATCCATCATAAATTGGCACATCAAACTTCACATCTGATTTGTTTAAGGAATTTTTCTTCTTCTTCTTAGAAGAGCTAGTGTTATGCGAAGAAGATGATGAGGATGATGAAGGTGATGATGGAGGAGATGGTGGAGGAGGCATTTCCCCTTTCCCTTTTCCTTCTGGAGGGGAAACTAGAAAAGGTTCCTTTTCCCCTTTTTTTGGTTTAGGTGTCAAAGTGCTTTCACCTCGACCCTTCTTAAATTCCAAATACATCTCTTCCACAATGGCTCGGAGTGTCTTAAAACTTTCTATAAATTGAGATTTTGATCCCAATGGGGCTCCTTCTGCCATTCTCCTCTGAGAATAGACTCTTCTAATCTCTGGATTAGCCTCAACAAGTTCTCCTTCTCCTAGTCCGTGCTTTAATCTAGTTAGCATTCAAAATCCAGCACAAGCTTGTCTAACCTTAACAAAAACAAACGCTCTGATAACACTTGATCCAAAATGGATATTAAATCAAGAAGAAAAGGTATTACAGACTCATGTGCATTATATACAATGAACAGTCAGAAAACATAATAGACACACACATGAACACAACAAGTAATCAAGGAGTTCACCAGACTTCTTGGCTACGTCTCCTGGTCCAACTTTCAATGTCGACCTTTATATTAAGTCTTCAAGAACATATTATTACAAGAGTGAGCTCAAAAATAGAGTCTCAACCAACAATTACATCAAAGAGGGATCTGCTTGAAAACCTTGAGCCTAAAAGAGTGCACAAACTCTCCCTCTGTTTTGTTCCTCTATTCAATCTGCCTCAATTTGACTGACTGACTGTCTTTCTGTGACTGTCTTCAACTCACTTCCCCCATTCTCTATTTTGCCATTGGATGGATTTTAAGCCTTTCAGTGCTGTCTGTTCGCCTCCATTTTGGGCTCTCTGGCTCCCAGCCATTGTCCCTTCATCTCCATGTTGAGTGTTAAACAATCATACTAATAATGCTCAAGGCATTGAGGCCACCTGTTTACAAATGGAAAGGACCAGGCACAGGTGAAAATCCCGAGGAATACACTTCTCTGTTTACACAGAGAAATACACAGGAAATACTCTAAAACAATGGAAAATCAAACTGAAACGCCAAATCCAGACTTCAAACGATATAAAGTCTACCCTATAATCCTCTCGAGCCTGCCTTGATCGCAATCGCAAGTTGCATTGGCTACAGGTCATAATCCCTTTGTATTCCACAACGTTGATAAGCCTTCAATCTGACGGTTTGCATCCAACCCGAAACATTAAGTAGTATGCTCAATATCCATTATCGATCCATGATCTCCAATCCAACGGCTGTCAGCCATTTCAGGTGGCCCACTTGCACGAATATTACCCGCTCAAAAAAGCGGTTCTCTCTCTCCTGCTGCGTGCTACGTATCTGCTGGCATATGGAATCGGGTGAAGCCCTTCCAATACCACTTACCGCCTGAAGCTCGCTCGAAATACCATTTACCATGGATCTCAAATCCTTTTCTATTTAATTCATAACTCCTTTAGGTCCGCTGAAAGCCTTTTGCCTGTGTTAAGTCCTTCCTTTAGGGATATGTGATGCGATATCTGTAATCTTCGTCGTTGATCTACGTGCTCGATCAACACTCCATGTTAATTCGCTGATCTTAGTCGCATTTCCCTTAAGGACGCCTCCGATCTACTCCACTAGCCTCTCCCGATGCAATATCCCGATTTAATCTAGGCCATTGATCTATTCGATATGACGACTCCTGTGCAACGTTACTTCAACCTCCACTTAGCTTTGTTTTATGCCATTCTTAGTGTTTTTCTTCTGCGATAAAGTTTTTCGATTATATATATATGAAGAATTAGACTTAGAGGTTTGATACAAGATCCATTTTGGATCAACTGCACTACTTCCAACCCTTCAATTGGAGCCTCAACAATGTCTAGTTTTGGAGTGGAAATGGGTTTAGGTTCAGTTTTGGCCACATTTCAATCTGTCTTCCTTCACCTTTGACTTGAACTCTGGCGTGGTTACCCAAATTTGGATTTCAACTTCCTCCTCCCATTTGACTTCTACTAGATTTACTCCCTCCATAAAGAACCTATGAGTAGTTGACCACCATGTTAGCTTGACGACCAAGTTCCCTGTTGCCTTGTTGGTTGAATATCTGGTCATCTTAATAGCTAGAAAAAAGGAAAAAAACCCTACCCACGATAACAAAAGATTGAGAGGTCCCTTCATCGAACATAACTTATAAATCTTGACAATCCTTAAGGATTGTAAAGACCAGGTCTTTTCGAGAATAGAAATAAAATGTTAAAGAATTTTGATTAATCTCTTACCTTCTTAAGGACTGCTAGACCATATAGGTTTCAATGGACGTTGTTCATCATCTAAAGGATTGTGAAGGTCAAGTTTTTTTGAGAATAGAAATAAAATGTTAAAGAATTTTGATTAATCTCTTACCTTCTTAAGGTTTAGTAGACCATATAGGTTTCAATGGATGTTGTCCGTAATCATCATCATCGTTATCAATAATTTATATATAAAAAAGGATTATAATTAAAATATTTTATAATTGGTTTTTATCCAACCACTTAAAATATCACTATTTTTTATTTGAATTTTGATTAAAAATTTTAAATTTATAAAAATTGTAAATTTAAATATTAATATTGCAACATCAAATCTGTTGAGAAATGGCAATAAGAAATTCTAGTTTAATTTGTCCTTGAATTAAACTGAGAATTAAAATCGAATTCTATTCTCATAGCAACTTGTAAATAGTTAATTAAGTTTAATTAACTTACAAATTTCGAGTTGGAAGTATTTCTGTAGTCATGTTTATGTTCTCCCTAAGTTTTAGGGGCCCAGTATGAGTTTAAATTGAGTTGGAAATTAGATCACTCAGTTTACTGAGTTAAGTTAAGTTAAATTAGTTCTAAATTGTTTTTGGAACTAATAGAGGACTAAAAGTCAGTTGGTGCACTAATGCATCCACTAGTGCTACTACAGTTATCTAAAGATATCCTCATGATAAATTCATGCATGTCAGTTCAGAGAAAGACCCAGTTGAGACTGGAGTGCAGAGACAATGTACTATCAGTTGTATGATTTACTGAGTTGTATAAATCATGCATGGAATCAGGAACTGGACCTAGTTTGGATTACATAGTTTTTGATGCATTGGGTTCCCATTATATGGGTTATTCAACCATAGGAATTGCACAAGGAAATAGGGGCTTGAAGAGGATCAGAAGAGACTAGATGTTGGCTTGAGCTTGCTTGTGAGCAAGGAGATTGATCATACTGAGTGTTGGGATTGTTCTTGTGAGAACAAGCATTGTATTATCATCTTGGATTTATGATATATGCAATACATATAGAGAGGTTTTGAGCGGTGGCTTTCCCCAAATACATCTTGTGTTATGTGCCATTGATTTGTCTTCTTCTTGTCCATATTGTTTTCATCGATCTATTGGCTTCCATTGGTTGAAAGTAGAGGTATACTCTTGTCTTTTTCTTAGTAATTGCATGAGCTTGTGAATCTACAAGATTTTCTACATGGTATCGGAGCCGAGAACAATACACTAGAGGAGATTTTGAAGTTTTGAGTTTTCGGTTATAGGTGAAGTTTGAATTTGCAATATAGACTTCACGATCAGTAGATGGCGTTCTACGTTTGCGGCTCGAGTATGCCTTGGAAGGAAACTCAAATTTTATAGCCTAGAGGGACATAACAGAGGCTGTACTAGAGGATAATGGCTTGAAGGAATTCATTAATCAAGAAATTCCTAAGCCAACAACATCGAATGCACTGAATTTGGCCGAATGGAAGAAGTGTGTGGCGAAGGCAAGGCAGATAATACTTGAGGGAGTTCGAGACCACATTGTCTCGAGTCTCCATGGAAAGGAAACTCTGTATGTTATGTGGAAAGAATTGACGGATTTGTATCAGAACAACAGTGACCAAAGGAAATTGGCATTGAAGGACAAACTTCGAAACATCAAAATGGAGAAAGGCGAGACTATTCTAAAATACTTGACCAAGTTCACTCAATGTCGTGATGAACTTGGAAGTGTTGGAATCATGGTTGCCGATGATGATATGGTGAGTCTTGCTCTTCTAGGACTCCTAAAGAGTTGGCATAGTTATCAGGACTCTGTCAATGATCGGGAGAAGCTGCCAGATTGGGAACGATTGTGGTTGGATTTGATGCAGGAGGAGATCAGGAGGAATGCCAGGGATGGATCTTCATCAAAGATTGATGATGAAGAGAACTATGTCTTAGCAATTAAGGTGAATAAGGGGAAAGGGAAATATTCCCCTTCAAAATCGGATTCTTATCATGGAGGTAAGAAGAAATACATGACGAAAGTTAAGTGCTTTCATTGTCATGAGCTGGGCCATTTTGCTACAAATTGTCTACTCAAGAAGTCCAAGAAGAAGTCCTCATGAGGAGTGGCAGGTGAGGCTTTGGCCTGTCAATTCGAATTGCAATTCTCCCTCATTGCATGCATGGTATCATCAATGATGGGAAGTGTATGGTACTTAGACAGTGGAGCTTAATTCCACATAACTGACGACAAAGAGTTATTTAGTGACCTGGAGGAGAAAGATCTCCAGATGCATATCGAGATGGGTGACGACGGGAAGTATAGTGTTACTGGATTAGGAACGATTAGTTTTTTGAGGGAGCATGGAGCTCCACTCACCTTGAAGAATGTTATGTATGTGCCCGGGCTAAAGAAGAACTTGGTATCTATTTCCATACTTGAGGATAGAGGCTATGATGTCATATTCTTGAAAGGAAAGGTGTTCCTTCGACACATAGCCACGGGTTAGGTAAAGAAGATAGGGATTTTGGTGAAGAATATTTATAATTTGGAGGTATAGGAGTGTGCTTCTTTGAGAACAAAAGCAGAAACGGTGCAGAGCCAAGACATTGGTGAGTTGTGGCACAAGTGATTGGGCCACTTTCATCATGGAGCTTTGAAGATATTGCAACAGATCTCTATCAGTATTCCCAAAGGTACGCTTGAGAAAGTTGATACATGCAAGGGGTGTACTTTGGGAAAATACACCAATTATTCCTTTCACGACAGAGACAGTTGAGCAGAGGCTATTCTAGAGAGAGTCCATTCAAATGTGTGTGGACCATTCTTGACAACATCCACGGTCAAACACATTTATTATGTTATATTTGTTGATGACTATTCTTGTAAATGATGGATATTTTTCATGCAGAAGGATCAAACTTTCACAAAGTTTTGTGTGTTTAAAGCATTCGCAGAGAAAGATTCGGGCAAGCAGGTTAAAGCTCTACAGAGTGATAATGGTGGTGAGTATGTCTCAAATTAGTTTAAGAACATTTGTGTACTGGAAGGGATTGAACGAGAGTTGACAACACCCCATAGCCCTCAGCAGAATGGGGTGGACAAGAGGAAGAACATAAGCATAGTAGGGGTAGTGAGGGGAATTTTTCATGATCAGCTTGTGGGCTGAGGCATGCAACACACCGGTTTATGTTCAAAACCATAGCACACATCAGATACTTGAGATGAAGAAACCAGAGGAGGCTTATTCTGGTAAGAGGCCAGATGTTTGTGACTTCAGGATCTTTGGGTCATCAGTGTATTTCCATGTGACAAAAGATGCACAAAAGAAGCTTGAGCTGAAAATAGAGTTGGGGATATTTGTGGGGTACATTGATACACCTCACAACTATCAAGTGTACTTGCTGACCAACAAGACAATAATGGTTCGTAGGGATGTCAGATTTAATGAGGAGAATGCCATGTGAGTTTACCTTGAGAGGGAGCTTGAGCTAAATGCAGATGAGGAGATTTTAGCTCCTAAGGTTGAGGAGCCTCAGATTGATGTGGAGCAACCACATGCAGAGGATCTAAGAGTGGAGACATCCGCGTAGGCAGAGTCTTCCAAAGAGGGAATAAAGCGCACTAGAGAGGCTGACAGATTGTTGGATGATACACAGGAGAATATGGGAGCACCCACTTCTTAGCACAAGTAGAGGTGGTCACCTGAGAGTTACATTGGATACGTGGCTCTTATGGGCAAATGTGTTGTGAGAAAGCCATCTTCCTTTAAGGAAGCAGTGCAATAGTAGGTTTGGGTTGATGCCATGATGGAGGAGTATGACTCCATAGTTCATAACATTGTTTGGGATGTGGTCCCGAGATTGGAGGACAAGTCAATTGTGAGCTCCCATTGGCTTTACAAGGTAAAGCAAGCCGCAAATGGTAGCATGGAGAAGCATAAGGCTAGATTTGTGGCCTGTGGATTTTCACAGGTAGAGGGGATTGAATATTGTGAGACCTTTGCTCCTACTGCAAGGTTCTCGTCACTTAGATCTATATTTTCACTATAAACATAGATGGGTTGGAAGATACATCAGATGGATGTGAAGACAACCATCCTTAATGGAATGATTGAGGAAGAGGTGTACACAGAGTAGCCTGCAGGTTTTGAAACCTTTTGTTGTGAGTCGCATG
Source organism: Pinus taeda (assembly GCA_000404065.3). Taxonomy (NCBI): domain Eukaryota; kingdom Viridiplantae; phylum Streptophyta; class Pinopsida; order Pinales; family Pinaceae; genus Pinus; species Pinus taeda. The sequence goes on from APFE030336588.1 coordinate 148,470, forward strand.
TGTGCTAGCTCAAGAGAGCGTTGTACGGGCTGAAGAAGGCACATTGTTCTTGGTACACCAGGATTGATAACTACTTCACCGGGTTGGGCTTCACGAAGAGTGAAGCGGATGCGAACCTGTACCACATAGTGGTGGAAGGTAAGTTGTTGATAATTGTACTTTATGTTGATGATCTCATAATGACAGGTGATGATCAGTTAATCAAATCTTGCAAGGAGGACCTTGCAAGAGAGTTTGAGATGAAGGACATGGGGCTCATGCTTTAGTTTCTTAGCATGGAGGTATGGCAAGGATATGAGGAGTTGTTTATGTCTCAGGGAAAGTATGCCAACGAGATACTTAGGATATTCCACATGGAGAGCAGCAAACCCATGGAGACTCCTCTAGTAGGTAACTAGAGGAAGGAGGATGCTACTTCAGGGGAAGTAGTGGAAACTATTGTTTACAGGTAGCTTGTGGGTTCACTAATGTACTTGGTGAACACACGATTGGATATGTGCTATGCAATAACCAACTTAGTCAAGCGATTGTTAGGCCTACCAATCTGTATTGGAAGGCGGAAAAACATGTGTTGAAATACCTCAGGGGCACTTCTCAGTATGGATTATGGTACAAATAGACAAAGGGAGTGAAGCTTCAAGGCTTCACTAACGCAAATTAGGTAGGGAGTCCATCCGACATGAAGAGCACATCAGGAGGGATCTTTAGTATTGGGTCAACGACAATTTCTTGGTACAATAGGAAACAAAGATTGGTTGCACTCAGTTCAACAGAGGCATAGTACATGGTTGCAAGTCAGGCATCGTGTGAAGCCATCTGGATTAGGAAGATCTTGGTTGGTTTTTTTGATCAACAGATGGATCCAACTATGATTTACTGCAATAATCAAAGTTGTATCAAACTCTTTGAAAAATCCAATTTCTCATGATCGGTCCAAGCATATTGATATCCGATATCATTGTCTCAGAGATTGTGTATTGAGGCGGATTATGTTGTTAGAGTATATTCCCACGGAGGAGCAAGATGTTGACATTTTGACAAAGGCACTATCAAGATGTAAATTCGAGTTTCATAGAGATAGGAACGGGGTAGTTGATAACCCCTTTCTTGTTGAGAGGGAGTGTTGAGAAATGACAACAAGAAATTCCAGTTTAATTTGTCCTTGAATTAAACTGAGAATTCAAATTGAATTCTATTCTCATAACAACTTGTAAATAGTTAATTAATTTTAATCAACTTAATTAGCTTAGAGATTTCGAGTTGGAAGTATTTTTGTAGTCATGTATATGTTCTCCCTAAGCTTTAGGGGTCCAGTATGAGTTTAAATTGAGTTGGAAATTAGATCACTCAGTTTACTCAGTTAGGTTTAGTTAAATTAGTTAGACATTGTTTTTGGAACTAATAGAGGACTAATAGTCAGTTAGTGCACTAAGGCATCCACTAGTGTTACTCCAGTTAACCGAAGATTTCCTCATGAGAAACTCATGCATGTCAGTTCAGAGAAAGACCTAGTTGAGACTAGAGTGCAGGGACAATGTACTATCAGTTGTATGATTTAATGAGTTGTATAGATCATGCATGCAATTAGGAACCAGACCTAGTTTGGATTCCGCAATTTTGGATGCACTAGATTCCCATTAATATGGTCTATTCAGCCAGAGGAATTGCGCAAGGAAATAGGGGCTTGGAGAGCAGTAGAAGAGGCTAGAGATTGACTCAAGCTTGCTTGTGAGTAGGGAGATTGATCATACAAAGTGCTGGGATTGTTCTTGTGAGAACAAGCATTGTATTATCATCTTGGATTTCTAATATATGTAATACAGATAACAGGGTTTTGAGCAGTGGCTTTCCCCAGATACAGCGTGTGTTATGTGACATTGATTTGTCTTCTTCTTGTTCATATTGTTTTCATTGATCTATTTGCTTCCGTTGGTTAAAAGTAGAAGTAGATTCTTGTCTTTTGCTTTAGTACATTGCATGAGCTTGTGAATCTACATGATTTTCTACAAAATTAAAGTAAACAGTAAAACAATATTAAATTATTTTTTACATTAAAGATAATAATTTTAATTATATGGAGAACTAAGAATAACGCCTTTGCTAGCTTGTATGGTACCATATGGCCTTTAATAAGAAAGTATGGTGTTTCTTTTAGAAGTCTGTACTCATGGGTTTGCATGCAATCTGGGTTTTTTGTTTTCTCAATCTATTCGTGTTTTGATTTGTTCTCCTTTTAATTTTTGTCCCTATGGTTTGATTTAATCCCATCTATTTCCCTATTTATTTGAAGATTTTTTTAATGGGAATTTTTAACATAATATATTTTAAAGTAATTGTACTAACCTTAGTATGGATGGTATTTAATTTAGCTTTCGATTAGCCTCAGATTTTTAACAGCCTAATGCTATGTTTAAAGATATATTTACAATTAATATATAATATACATTCTCGTAACTATTCAATATTAATTTTCCATTTATTCATTTAATTAAAAAAATAAATAAATAAAATTTTAAGTTAATTTAAACTAGCCTAAATAAAATAAAGGAAAAATTGTTTTATTATATATATTAATTTATCCAAACATTAAATAATATAAATATTATTGGAATGAGGTTTTGAAAAAATACTAATTAGATGATATATTATATATGTATACATTTGAATATATATATATATATTATTATATATTATATATATATTATTTATTTATTTATTATTTATTTATACATTAAATAATATATTATGAGAATGTTAAGTATTGAAAAATATTAATACTTATATATTATATATTAGATAGATATATTTTTATATTTATATATATAGATTTATATATTTATATATAGGTATATATAATATTTTAAATAATTAAAGGGTTTAGTTTGTTAACTAAACCATTGATCCAATCTATTTTTTAGTAAATATATTTTTTCTAGTGATTTATATAAAAGATTTAATAACTTAACATGAAATATATTATTATATTAGGGAATTGGAAAAGATTAATAATATATAATATTATTAATAAATATTAATAATATTATATATATTTATTAATATTAATATAATATTATATTTATAATAAATAATAAAGTAGATAAAATTAATATCTAACCAATGATTTAATAACTTGACATTAAATATATTATTATTAGGAATAAAAAATAAAAATATTATTATATATAGTATATATATATTATATATATATATATATATTATATATTATTTATTATTTATATTATTAATATTAAATATTAAATAGATAAATTAATATCTGACCATAGTTCTGTTTATTTTTACCTAATTTACTTGATTAGATATATAATAATTTATAAAGATTATTAATAATAATTTAGTTAAAGGAAGTTTGACTGGGTTTTTTAGGTTGAAAAATAGCCGTTAGTCTTTCTAGCCGTTGGAGTCTCTGCTTAGACTATATCATACGCTAAACTAGATCTGTATCTTCAACTTGTCGTGACGATGAACCACACTAGTTGGTTCGAAACGCGTCGACAAATGATCAATTATGTGATTTCGCCAAAAAATTTCTAATCAAATGCTATGGATCACAGAAGTCTAAATTCCATGATGTATATTCTCTGTTCGGGCGTACTCGTCTTCTCTTATGGATTTCAATTGAATCTTGTATATGAATGGGTTTGAGGAGGGTTTTGGGTTTCCCTGGGATCTTGTCTTGGTGTTTGTCTTTGGAATGGTAATACTATGGTGCAGAGGCGAATCCGGTCCTGAGGGTATGGAAATCTGAGTCTCATTGGTCTAATTTTCTCGCTTTGATTGGTTGTGTTGCCCTAGTTATTACAGGTACAAGTCTTGATTTGGTTAAGGAGCACCATTCGTGGGGCCTTCTTCTAGTGCACTATTCTGCTACTTGGATGAGGTCGTGGGAGGTGGCTATCTTTGGTCCTGTAACCAATTTTCATTCCAACCCTAATGAACGGTACCGCTCTCAGATGGCGCGACAGGCTGTGAAATGGGAGGAACAGGTAAAGGGAGGCCAAGGCCAAGGCTGTAGACAAGGTTAAGGTCGGGGTTAGGGTAGAGATCAAACCCAGGCTCAATCTTCCAGCAGCTGAGGGCATATAGATGTTGGAGATTTAATTTTGTAAGTGATAAGGACCTACAAAACAATAATCCCCCTTGGGTCCGTTAGATAATTTCAGGATGGGAGGAAGAATTGAAACAATAATCGAAAGTTCATAACCTGTAATTTAAGGAATGAGAGGATCTCATCCAGATCCGGATCACACTAGAGGTAGATACAATTAGTTCCAACAATCATTATTTCTGTTTTGGATGACGAAAAACCTCTTGGAAAAAGAAGTGGCAAACACATTGTCAGGAAACTCGAGACCAGCTATAGAAATTCGAGAAATTCACAGTGAATTCCAGCTCATTCAATGTCAGCTACAATAAACAACTGCTCGCCTCAGCTGCATTGAGAAGCATATTCCTTGCCTCCGATAAACTGAACTGTCGGGATCTAGTGCCAGAGATCCGGTGCCAATTGAATATTCTGATGATTAACAGGTTTCGTTGCATGGTATGGAAGGTATTTTTTGATATGTAGGCATGAATAATAGAAAGTTTATGGTTTTCTATTGTAGTTATTTTTTATATGAGACTGAAAGACACTTGCAAGACATTTTCAAACTTTTCAGATTTTGATTGGCATATAATACTGTCAAATGGCCAATAGACTTTGTTTCCCAATGGGCAGATTGAGGCCATCTAATAGTGGATGACTGATATGTATTACCTATCTATTTTTGAAAAAGAAATAGAAAGGATTTTCTAAGCTTACAAAAAAATAATTCAAAATATCAATTTTAACAAGAAAAACTTATTGAGAATTTTTTAATAATAATTAAAAAAATAAAAATGATAAAAAATTAAATTTCTTCACTGAAAAAATGTCAACAATACACTTTATTCTAATATTTATACATTAAGCTTTTATCTCACTTTCATTCTCATCTTTATTGTCACACTTTAAGCTTTTGTCAGACTTTAATATGAAACTTTAATTAATAGTTACTAGCGCATCCATATAAATTAAATGGTTGGTAGATGCCTATATGCATCAATCTATAATAAGCATCAAAAGACTTCATTATACATATAAGAGTGCTAAAATTATATACATGCTAAAATTAACTAAAATATTTATTTAAAATTATAATAATAATAATATTAATTATTATTATTTTTAAAAGAAATGAATAGCTTATATTAATCAATCTAGTAAATGGGCCAAATCCTTTTCATGCATGGACTGTTCATCATCTGTTGTATTCCAAATCTAATCAAAATGGATTCTATTGCTATCCTGCCTATGCCCAATTATACCTCTAACAAGACATGTCTTATATAATCTCCAAAATATGCCATTATATAATATTATTTTACATAACATTTATAAAAAAGAATGTTTCTAAAAGGTAGCTACATTCCTAGAGGCCCGTTGACTACCAATACATTGCCATTTTCCTCCATTGGCTGCATTGGAATCTCTGAATTCAGCTGCTCCTCATGCTCACTTGGAAGTTTTTCTCCAGGAGAAGAAGGGTCTTGGAGTCCAAACACCTCCTTAAGAACACCTACAACTATCGCTTCAACCGTCACCTCTATTCCATCCACCTTTGCAATAAGATTATTGACTTTGGTGGCCATGTTGACCACTTTCAACCAAAGTCACTCCACATCCTCCCTTAAAGCTTCCACATCCTTCATTATCAGAGAAAAGTGTGATCGTGCTTCCACCACAATTTGCTCCCCGACTTTATCAAGTTTGGACAAACATCCTCTAGTGACATCGTCACCTAGACCAACCCGGAGCTTTCACCACCTGCATCATTTGGAGATGCCATACTTAACAATGAATGATATTTCACTAAAAATTGAAGCAATTCCATCCTTATCTATTTCCATTTATAACGAGGCATGTTCCCATTTCCATTCCCAACTATCATTTCCTTGCATTGAAAGCCTCTTAACCACATTTTCCTATTGATTTTTCTTATGTCCCGCAATCTATCCTTCATCCAATGATCATGCATTTTGTAGCTACTCCACCAATAGAGGAATGAAGTACTAACCCATGGTATGTTATATCCCAAGGTAAAATCATATGTTGAGTGACAGTAACTATCCTTGAAAATGACAAAATTCTCCATTGTTAATCACCTAGAGGGGTAATCTATCCTTGTTTCCAAAATTGAGACTCCGTCGCTCTAGAGCTATCACTACTGCCTTAGATATATTATTAGTTAATACTAGGACAGGCCTAGGGGCCCATTCATTTTGACTCATCGTGTGAATTAAAATATCTCTTGCCTCTTTTTTAATATACCATTCAAACTTCATAGTATATAGAGAAATGTTGGATCTCCTTGGTCCAGGAGAGGAGCACCTTGTTCAAGACATGCCCCTTTGTTGGCTTGCTCATCTGCAATTTTATTGTTCTCTCTTTTGATGTGGAAAAAGGACATGGATTCAAATTTTTGAATTTGTTTCTTGATCCGAGTATCAAAAGGAAGCAAATCTTTCTCAATAAGATCTTTGTGAAATTTTTGAATGATTAACATCAAATCACCCAGGACAATTATGTGTCAAATGCCTCTTACAAGGGCTAATTTCAGGCCTTGCCACAGTCCTAAAGATTCTACCTGATTATTGGAATAAATCCCCAATCCCCATGCAAATTTTATCTCTATTTTTTTGTCGGGGCAGTAAATTACCCCTCCTACTCCTGCCTCCTGAAAATAGTAATATTAATTATCAATAATAAAAAATTAATATATAAGTCAAACATATGTGCATTTTAAAATAATATATGCAACAATATTTTTAACCATGGAGATTCACCCCATGTTATTATGGAGATTATTAATATGTAAATAGGTTTTGTTAAGATATCATAGGCCAATACAATGGCCCATCAATATCCCATGCCAAAAAATGATTAACTCATTTCTATATGATATATAATTTTTTAACTAATGAATTTTATTAAAAGAGAGAAAATGACATAACTACTTTTAGAAAAAAATCTCCAACGTTTGATTTGTGTATACTATTAAAAATATCATATGGAAATTAAATCTCCTACCATCAAGATAAATAATGTAAAAAATATTATTATTTTTTAATTTATTTATAGAATTAATTATTATTTAGAATTAATTATTTTTTAAAAGTAATTTAAAAATATTAATAAACTTAATAATAACAAACATAATGTAACACCCCCATCCAATTTCACTGGTCTGTCAGGGTAAACATGAGACGGAGAGTTACTATGACAAGACCCGACCTCCAAGCTTCAATTATGGAAGTGGGGCTGACAACTGAGACTTACTGACCACAAACTAACATCCTACAGGTCTTACAAGACACTCAGGGGCAAAAGAACCACCTTAGGTGACCAAATCTTTGTTGGCATTATGATTCATGTGTTGTCCTTGATGGCAACTCACTCAGAGGAATGATACAGGTGATGGCAGCTCACTCAGAGGACAGATCATAGTGCAGTAGGTAAATAAAGAGATATATGCAAGTTGACTGTGAAGAAAGTGCGTATATATGCAGGTTAGCGACGCAGAAGGAGCATACGCATATACACGTGGATTAATAAGAGTAAAGGCGCGTACATGTTGGAAATCATGGTTTTGGTCTGTGGTATTTAGTCCATAGTATTTGGTCCAAAGTGACGACCCCAAGTATTGGGTTCATGGTATTGTTTCTACATGGTTTTGGACCATGGTATTGAGAGAAGCCTAACCTATATAAGGAGAAGATCATTAGGCAAAATGAGGGAGCAAGGAACGAAGGTCTGACGAAGTGCGAAGATCTAGTAGTGCTGGTTATCGATTTGTGCTGCTTGGATTGGGTTGATATAATAGCGAAGGTACAAGTAATTATCTTTAGATCTGTACGCGGGTTGTATGAGGGGAAAGCGCATATACACGCGGTTTTGGTATAGTAAAGTAGTGTATGCTTTATGAGATTTGGTATTTCAGGTTGCTGTTGATTCTACTGGTTGTTGCAGAGTTCTGGGCTCTGGTTCACGTTCTGTGTTTTTGATGACAGGGTTTCAGTGGTTCAGTATTGGGTGATTTAGAGATTTATGATGCAAGTATAAGTGGATGATTGTATTGCAGCAGTGATTGTTTTGTACTTATGGATCCAGTCTAAAAATTGATGAAACGTGGTCCTGAAGAAAAGAAGGTTGCAGCCTTCTGTAAGTCAGCACCTACGTACTAGTAATATCCGCTAGTACAAGAGCTAAGGGGTTGTAGCTCCCTTCCAGAAGTAACTGGAAAACGAGAGAGGGTTGTAGCCCTCTGCAGGTTGCAGCCTGCGTGCTGGTAAAGGACTGCACCAGTACATTGTAAAAGAAGTTTCTTATTAAAGGAAGAAAGAGACAAATTGCAGCAGGTGGTTTTCATCCACATTGGGTTTCCGCCTTACATCATGGTGTTCATGTGTGCTTCTTATGTGTGATGATCTGTACTGTTTTACTACACCTGCTTACTGCTAATGTGGTTAATAATGTTCTGATGCATTTACTGAAGATAAGCTAACTGAATCATAAGATTGCTGCATATACGCTTGTTGCATTTAATATAGTCGCGTATATACGCGTATACCCTTAACTGAAGTAGCGTATATGAATCTGAGTGTGAAAATAAAAAAAGGGTATCTGATTTGATAATACTGATTCACCCCCCTCTCAATGTTATTTCCAACAACCTTGAGTTGGATATCTTTTTCAATGACCTTGACTCTCGACTACATGCACAAGTCTGCATGAATATGGTTGTGACCCTCCAAGTGCATGCATAACATTGCCTCCATGTGGTTGCAACCTAAATTCTTTAGGTTAGTGGGCATGGTCCTGAGATTTGAGCCACAATTCCAGGCCAACCTCCAGATCACTGCCCAGAACTTACTGAGGCTTGAATGATAAGTAACTTAATGACAATGCCAATCATACATAACTTGAACAAGGATTTGACCTAACCAAGCCCAACCATGATAGTCACTTCGTCAAACATATGGTAAACATGTAAAATACAAGTCATGAATTCATATATGATCATACGAGCTTGAAACTTATCTGAGAATCAATAAGAATGTCGAATGCCCACTCAAAATAGCTACAATAACACTTGTTAGCCCATGCATTCATTAACCATCAAATACTTATCAAATCCTGAACAAGACACAACTAGCCTACATTGCAAATCCATGCTTAGCATATAATCAAATTATTAACCATGACTAAATAACCATCAAATAACCATAATAACAAGTACAAGTGATTAGAGATTACAATAAGAAAATAACTCTTATTAACTTATGCAAAAGCAAACCAAGTCAGGTACATCCACGTACCACCCAACCATAGATTGGGCTGAACCAAATCTTTCTTTTAGCCAATCACCCCTGTGCCATATTTCAAACATGAATGTGGGATTTCAAGACATAAACATCTAGGGCTTCTCAGAGATTAAACCACACCCACCCTTAGGCTATCATGATTGTGCCAAAACTGGTCAAGAGATCACGAAGCGCAAAAAAAGCTTGGATGCCTCAAAGTTTCTTCACCATTACCTTGAGGAATTTTCTCGTTGCCACCCAAATGTTGAGGGATTCCCGGAGATTAAACCACGTCCACCCCCAACCCTTGGGAATTTTCCTAAGACCACCTTACTCAGTTCCAAAACCTTTTGGTAATCCAAATCTCGTCAAAAAAAAAAAAATCCCATCACACCATGGCTATCTGAAAATGGAAAGACAAGGTTGAAACCATTGCCACACATGACAAAATCCATGCAAATGAGAATAAATGAACCAAAAACACAAAAGCACATACCATGCATTCACAAATAGGCTAGGAAATCACACATGCAACATGTTACCTGCAAAGTCCTCTTGTTGAAGCTGCTTGATCCAACCTTCCTTGTTTGTCCTTTGCTTTCCTTATCCTTCCTTTGCTTTCTTTGTCTTTCGTTTTCTTTCCTTTCTCCAATACTAGAGTGCTCAAAGAATGATCTAAGTGCGAAATAGCATGAGAAAATAGAGAGAACTCCAAAGATGAATTGACAAATAGGTTGTGAACTGATCTTCATAAGCCTTTTTATCATTTAGGCCTCTATTTTCTTCAATTTCTTCTATTTTTCCTTCAATTTTCCTCTCATGCAAATTTGTGACCCTTCATCTCCATTTTCTCCTATTTTTCTTTATTCTCATAAATAAATGTCAATTAATGCCTCTTTATCTTTCCTAATTTCCTTAGCCATAATAAACTGAAAGTAACACCCACTAGGATGTTTTGCCCAACATTCATCTTGGAATACGTGTCCCACGACCTTGGCCTTATTTGGCATTTATTAACTTTATTACATGAACTTTAACCGAAGGCCATTACATATAGTTACTAGGGTTAATATTAATTTATTAAATCACACACACACATCCACACATATTAACAAGAACATCTATTTACTTTTTTAAAAATTGGGATGAGAATATTCCATTTAGTGGAATTGGTAACTTCGTACATGCCAGTGCCATACCATTCAAGCTAAGTTCTTTCAACAAAAAAAACTAAAATTTACAAAACATTGAAATGCTATATTAAACCATGAGGAATTATTCATCCACTTTGATTTTTGAGTCTTTTGATTAAAGATTAAGGAAGGGGGACATACCCCTTTTTCCCTTGCCACCAAAGTTCACCTTGATTTAGCCTTGATTTCAAATTAGCCATGTAATAAGCTTTGGAGTTGTTTGATGTGAGAACATGAAGACATTCCTTCTTTGGGATAGACTAACACAACTGATACAAGTGATAAATCTGCTTGAAAATTTGACTTAACTTTGTAACTGAGGGGAGAGTTCCTAAATAAAAATAGTTAATTATATTCAAGGAATCATAAAAAACAATCACTTCTTGAATGCTCAGAGTCATAATTTGCATCAAACCTTGATATAAGACATAAACTTCAGTAATGTTGTTAAAAGTGACTTAAACCCCAAGCATATCTATGTTCTTCTTAATTCTTAGAGCAAAAAATTACTCTCTGTGCTCTTAACACCCCTATAATTATAATTTCAATAAATAAAAAATTAAAAAATATTATAATAAATAATTAAAATTAAAATTTAATATAAATAACATAATTAATAAAATAAAATATAATAAAAAATAATTTCTGTTATTACTAGATTTTAAGAAATTACTATCATTATTATATTCTTTTTTCTTTTACAACATAATTATTACCAACTATTTTCAATGAGTTTCTCGACCTCATCATACCCCTACATCATAGTGAAACAATTATGTTATTATGGTGAGGATAACATTTTTCTCAGTATGATGATAAGCCTTGTTTTGGAAATATCTTCCTATGAGATAGTAGTTATCTCTTTCTCAACTTCATACTGATATAGTAGTTATCTCTTTCTCATTTTAAATGATAATAATAATTTAATTTTAAAATCACTATCAAATTAATACACACAATTTCTAACCATTTTTTAATTTGAATAGCATATAACACCGCCACACAAATTCGACAACAAAGTACTTTTCATGGAAAATAAGATGCACCCAACGAGATAACATTGAAAGCGAACATATATTCTTGTCTCCATAAAAAACATTAAGCACTGGCGAATATACCGCATATATTCCTATTTTAACCCAAATGAGGGGTCCAGAACCACTGTCTGGTTTCGATTAATTTGAATGACCTCACAAATCTAGTGGCGAGGCCACTGGCTTTAGCGAAGACATGTCAGTGAAAGCCCACTATCATCACGTTGCGTTTATCCGAAGCCGCCAGCAATGAGATTGGACCAATCTGATCTTTATGAGGACCTTCTGCCTGGTTGGCTGAGCTGACAGGTGGAAGAAAAATGTTGATGAAATCCAGCAAAATGAATTGAATTGAGAAGAATACCACCCTTGAACGGAACCCACTTCTGATAGCATCTAGATTTCCTTCCCTGATTAGCTTAGTTTTTTGTGTTTTCTTATATTGTAACTTTTAATATAACGACAGTCTAAATTAATTTTCTTGGGTCAATATAAATCCCTGGCTCTTATCCTTTTTTATCACGCTTATGACTGATTTGTTTTCCTGCCTTTGCAATGTTGACGTTTGATTTTTCAGAGACGGTGTTATTAATTTGTCAAAGTCTCTAGAAGCTCTCTGTTTTTATGCGTGTCAAAAATTCCAGGTGTCTGTATTGCTATTCAAGTGTGTATATAATTGAACTCTGTTACCAGAGATAAATCAGAATTCTTGTAGGGCTAATAATTGAGGGCAAATAGTACTAGAATATCTCTTTTAGCTTGCTGTGTTGGCATCGATCCAAAGGCAAATATGGTTTCTGCAAGGCTGACTCGTTCTCTGAGTTCTCGAGAGCGTGTTGAGGACACGCTATCTGAGCACCGCAATCAACTAGTTGCTCTGTTTTCAAGGTATTTCCTGTCTCTCTTCTCTGATGAATTATTTTATCAGAATGCCCATAGCCATAAGATATGTCTAAATGTTGAAGTATCTGTATTTACTATTTTTCGTGCACGAGTTTAAGTCCCAGAAGGGTTGGGGATTCTACATATAGTCTAGGTGCTTTGTTGGTTTTTGAGAATATGGTATGGATTGGATGCTGGGTTTGTGGGTGCTCAGTATTCCTTGTGGGTTTTGTAATTTTGGTTGGGCATTGCGAATTGCAGACTTGTGAGAGTGTGTTGCAGAATGTTGGGGGGTGAATTCTGTAAGGTTGCTGGGTGTGATGTGTTGAATTTGGTTTTAGAATTTTTGTCTGAAATGATCCTTATCCAGGAAAATGGTATGATCAGTTCACCTTGCTGACCTTGGTTGCATCCAGTTAAGATGACTATGCTCGGATTGCTCAGTAGTGTTTATTATAAACTTAGGCTTTCTGCAATTGCTAGGTGTAACCGGGACCTCAGGTTACCATGGTTGGTTCATGTTACTTATGTAAGTTTTTAAAGAATCACCTCTTGGGTGGTAATTTTGCCTTCTTACATTCTCTACGATTCTTCATCAGTTATGCAAACATTTCTATATTTGCTAATTTGGAGGGTTCTCGGTACGACTAGCTCAGACTCATGAACCTGGATTTGTTATTCACCTGAAAGGCATCAATCCCAATGATTTGCTATCCACAACTTTTCCATCGTGTTATGAACTTTGATTTGCAATTGATCACCTTCCTATCTTTCACAGTAGAACTCACTTATCCACAAAATTAGGTTCCAATTTGTAAGATCGGGCCATATTATTGATGAAATAATTAGGATGGGTTTCCACTTGTCAGGATCTTTGTTTCAACTCTTTTTATTTTTGTGGATCTTTTACTATTACACTGTCTCATCGAGGCAAAATGTAGTGCTTGTCCAGCCATCAACACTTACATTGTTGCTAGGTAGGATGATCCTTTTGTCTTCCATTATGGGATTTGCATGAAGGTTTTTTGAATTTCTATGATTGGGCAGACATGTGCTCTACAGCCCAGTATGATAGAGATGTTGTAATGGTTAACATTTTGACTTAGTCAAAATAAAACATAATTAAAAAAAAATAATAAAATAATAAAATTCTCATGGTTTTTTCCCATGGTATTCTTCTCTAATGTGACCTGTTTAAAGACTAATAATTAAACCATCATAGATCCATCTTAAGTCTGTATCTACGAAACACCAAGAGGGATTAAATCTCTTTTCACTCTAAAAGAGGTTTGCACCTCAACAGAGAGAATTTGATCCCTCTCGGCGCTTAGTAGATATGGAGTTAAGATGGATGTAGGCTAGTACTTAGATAACCACACCTATATTCTTTTTTGTTCCTAAAAATGCCCTGTTTCTTCCTTTATGGGGCCTAGAAAGCGGCATTACTTGTAAACTTCTCTATTTGGGCATCGGTGATCGATTGGCAATTGTCTAAAGGAATTTCTAAGGGACAAGCATGATATTGGCTTCGAAATGTGCATTTTCCTTATCGCCTCCATGGTAAGAGATAGACTAATATGTCTGTTAATAAGTTTGGTGGATTAACCAGAATTTCATCGAAGGATGGCTTTTAACAGTTTATCTTCAAGTTTCAAAGTGCCATTCCCTGCGGATTTGTTTCTCCCGGCTGGGCAAACGTTCTTGACCTCCTGTCATAATTCAGGCAGTTCATGTTGAATGACGACGTTTGTGAGATGTGGGTGGTAACATGGTTCTCTACCACAGAATCTGAAGTGGGAAACATCTTCATTGATGACGCATTTTAATTACTTTATCAATGAAGTCTTCTAGGACTAATCAGGTCAAGTCATTTATAATTTTATATTCGGCTCAAGCTAGTTATCATTTTACCATTCAATTACATTGTCCAAGCTAGGGAGATCACTTTGAACTAGGATGCTGTCCATGTTCAGCATGCAAAAGAGTAAGATTGCAGCCTGCAGGTCAATAAGAAAACATATTCTTGAGATAAAATGAGGAAAAACATATTTGGGGCTTACATATGTTTTCTCAAGCCAATAGAACTAAGTAGACATGTTGTGGGCAGCGTTTGGCCTGGTTCTTTCTTGGAACACATGACTTTTCATAACAATCAAAGGTGCTGATTTCAGATAAGAATGCATCTCTCGTTTTGGGTGCTAACGTTGGGGTTTTAATTAGAAATATTGAATTGTATCCATCCATTACATATTCATTCTGTTTGCACATTAGATAACGATGAATATGTGGCAGGAACATATGTAAAATCTGACGAAGGTCATAATGGAAGCTAAGTAGCACTTAAATGCAAGTTTGAAAACCCAATAGGAGTAATTGGTCTATGGTCTAGCTCAATCAATTGTCATAAATGTTGCTGAGCACTTGGCAAGTTTTGTGCTAACATGTGTTGGGTTTGAATCCCCTGGATGAGGTGCACTAGTATTTGTTAACAGGTTTAGGAGGGATGCCATTCACGAATATGGGGAAGCATTCCTTGGGTTTCCTTGCAAGGTTTTACTTGGAAAAGGATGTTGGGTATTTTAGAGTTTGTACAAGCATTTAAGCGCAGGAATAATGACACACAAATTTACAATAATACACAAGATTTTTACGTGGTAAAACCATGACAATTTATCAAAGAAACATCTATGGGCAAGGCAAAGGATTTTTGTTATCAGGAGTAATTTTACATTCATGCTTATAGACAGCGTCCTCATCTCTTGAGATTTATAAATGAAGTAGACACCATTATAGTAGTTTTGGTAACTATCATTTGGTTCGTAAAATAACACCATTAGCTATATTTACATAGGTAAATTCAGTTTTTTACATTTTCTTTTAATAAAATTGTTGTCACATTCTAACAATCTCCACCTTGACAACAATTTTCCTAATGTCTTGCCAAATTCCTTTCATCACCTCTTCCATAAGTCAAGAGAAGCCAGACACCACCATAACTTCTCTATCAACACTAGTTTTATAAATATGTCTACATAGTTTTCTTGAATGTGGACCTTTTTAATATCTACTCCACCTCCGTTGATAACCCGTCTTACAAAATGGTACTTTATATCAATATGCTTGGTCTTATTATGATAAGTTGGATTTGTAGCCAAATGTATAGCACTTTGGCTATCACAGAATATATTTACGCTGTTGTGCATTTTTCCAAGTTCACCTAGAAGACCTTTCAATCAAGTTGCCTCTTTGCAAGCATGTGAGAGAACAATGTACTCTACCTCTGTGGTGGATAAAGCAAATATTTCTTGAAGCTTCAACATCCAACTAAGGGATCCCCTTGCAAGAGTAAAGACATATTTTGAAGTAGACCTCCTCTTATCCAAATCACCCGCAAAATTTGAATCAACATAGTTGCAGAGATAATCATTACAACCATTAAAAATGATGCAATAATCACTGGTGCCTCTAAGATACTGAAGCACCCATTTCACTACATGCCAATTTTCTTTTCATGTATTTTCCATGTACTTGCTGACAACAACCATTGCATGTGAAATATTTGGTTTTGTACATACCATTGCATACATCCGACTTTCTATTGCATTGGCATAAGGCATACAAGACATGTAATCTTTTTCTTCCTCACTACTTGGACATAAACCTGAAGAAAACTTGAAATGGGAAGCCAAAGGGATATTGTTTTACATTATTCATCCCAAATTTAACAAGTATTTTTTTAACAGTCCATTGTGAAAACTTGAGCTCACCATGTTCTTTGTCTCTGTGTAGTTCAATGCACAAGATTTATATTGTTGCTCCTAGATCCTTCATATCAAAGGTCCTAGCCATTTGAGCCTTCAACTTGTTGATCTCATCCATGCTTTTGTTTGCAACAAGCATGTCATCAACATATAGCACTAAGATAATGCATATGCCATTCAAACTTTTGAAGTACATGGAATGGTCATACCACTTCTAGTATAATTTTGGTTCATCATGAAGGAGTCAAATTTCTTGGACCATTGCTTTGGTGATTGCTTTTGACCATACAATGATTTCTTGAGCTTGCAAACTAATCATCTTTTGTGATATTGCATAAAACCTTTTGGCTATTCCATATAATTCTCCTCGTCTAAATCTTCATGTAAGAAAGTTGTTTTGACATCTAATTGTTCTAACTTTAAATTAAGCAAAACAACTAGTGCCAACACAATATGAACAGATGCAAGCTTTACAATTGGCAAAATAATTTCATGGAAATATATACCTTCCATCTAAGTGTACCCTTTTGCGACCAGTCTGGCGGCTTTATACCTTTCAACATTACCATCAACTCTTTTCTTCAATTTGTAAACCCATTTATATTCAACAATTTTTCTATATTTAGGAAGTTCTACTAGGTGCCACGTTTTGTTTTTCTCCAAGGCATCCATTTCTTCTTTCATCCTTTTCTTCCATTTGGCATTATTGATATTGTCTACGACTTCTTAATAACAATAAGGTTCTCCATTATTAGTAACCATAGCTGTAGATGAAACAAATTTGGTATACCTTTTAGGAGGTCTTCTCTCATGTGTAGATCTTCTTGCTGTTGGTTTTGGATTTTCCACATTTCCTAAATGCCTTCAACATCTCATCATGAAAAGCTTCTTCTCGCTTCCTTGTGTTTGTAGATGGCTCAGACTCAAATTGAATTTGTTGATTTGGTGCTTGTTCCTGTTTCAAAACATCTTCTACACTGTTTGATTTAATAAGATAAGATTCATCAAATATCACATCTCTTTTGATGACAATTTTGTGGGTCGTAGGATCCCATAATCCATATCCCTTAGCAACACCATCATAACCAAAAAAGATGTATTTTTTTGATCTGGGGTCTAATTTAGAATGTTGATTCTTACGAATAAGATCATAAGCTTCACAACCAAAATTTTTAAAATTTGAATAATCACATGGATGATTTGTCCAAATCTTTTTAGGGATTTTACAATTTATTGTGACTGATTGTGATCGATTAACAAGATAACAAGCAATAGTGACTGCTTCTTCCCACAATTCTTGTTGCAAACTGACATTGTTGAGCCTGCTCTTTGCTCTTTCTAAAAGAGTCCTGTTCATTCATTTTACCACACTATTTTGTTGAGGAGTATAAACTGTGGTTTTGTGTCTCATGATCCCAACCTCCTTGCAATATTTTTCAAACTCTAAACAAGTGAAATCACCTCCACTGTCGGTTCTTAAACATTTGGTTGTTTTCCTGGTCTTCTTTTCAATCATTGCTCTAAATTGTTTAAATGTATTAAACACGTCAACTTTTCTTTTCAAAACATAAACCCACACTTTTCTAGAGAAATCCTCTGTAAATGTTGCAAAATACGACATTCCATACGATGATCCTCTGAAAGAAACTGTAGGGGATGGCCCCCAAATATCAAAATGAATATAATCAATATTTCCTTTACTTACATGACTATCTACTTTAATTTTTTGTTTACACTGCTTTCAAAATATACAATGTTTGCAGAAATTCAAATTTAGATATTTTAAATTTGGAAGTAACTTGTAGTTTATCAATAAATGTAGTCCTTTCTCGCTCATATGACACAACTGCTGATGCCATAAATGAGTGGATCCAGTTGTTGCCTCAGATGCTACCGCTGCTTTGTTGATTTGAGTACTTGCATGCAACTTGTAGAGGTTTCCTGTCTTAGTAGCCTTCATGACCACTAAAGCGCCCTTGGACACTTTTAGTGCTCCACCTTGCCCTGCAAACTTATGACCTCTGGAATCCAACACTCCCAAAGAAATTAAATTCTTATTTAGTTCAGACACATGTTTAACATTTGTTAATGTTCTTAAAATACCATCAAACATTTTGATTTTGAAACTTCCTACTCCAAACAGTCTTACATGAAATGTTATTTCCCATAAAAACAATTCCACCATCAACAACTTCATATGTTGAAAACATATTTTTATGTGGAAAAAGATGATGAGAAGCGCTATAATCTAACAACCAATCTTCATAGTATTTAGTAACATTACAAGAAGGCAATACTTATCAATCATACTTGAGCCTGATTCAAGTGGATTTGCCTACTTTTTGGAGTCATCCTTGAATTTTTGTCTTTTCCAACAATCCTTCTTGAGATGCTCGGTCTTGTTGAAGCACTGACATCTAAGTTTACTCTTTTTTCCTTTGGACTTTGATTTGGATGTACCTCTCAAATTTTCTCCTCTTTCTTTGGATTGACCTCTAACCACCATTGCTTCTGGTGAGGAAGTTCCAATACTTGATTTCTTCCCCATCTCCTCAGACAACAACGCTCCAACAACAACATCAAATTCAAGAGTTTCAGTTGTACTAAAACTAATGGAGGTTACGAAATGATCCCACAATTCAAGCAATGAACACAACAGTGTAACTACCTTATCTTCACCGTTGATTTTAACATCCATACTATTCGACTAGAAAATAAGAGTATTAAACACATTCAAGTGATTTGCAATTTTTTTACATTCTTTCAATTTTATCTTATATAGCTGCCTCTTCAAGTATATATGATTTGTCAAGGATTTCATCATATAAAGGCTTTCTAACTTGGTCCACCATCATGTTTTTGTTCCTTCTCCAATGATGTTAAACAAAACATCATTAGTTAGACATAACTGAATTGTATTGAGGGCTTTGGCATCCAGGTCCTCCCACTCTTCATCAATCATCATTGCAAGTTTGTTCCTCTTGCCACCTAACGCCTTATGCAACCCTTCTTGTACTAGTAGATCTTGAATTTTTTTTTCCATGGTTCAAAATTTTTATTTTTTTTATTTTCAAAATGAACCTCCGTAGAAATATTTTACTAGGATTTTTTGCACAAAAAATAGGGTTTCTCTTTGCTTGAAGGTTTATTTCCTTCACAGAGTTTAACCAAAAATTTCATGGAATAAAGAAATATGTGCATGTAGTTGATTTCAGCTAGGAATTCTTTATTTGTAGCTTCTTAACTGGATATGTCTTCCACCACAACGTCAACCTTCACGGACAATGGTTTGACTTGGTTTGTAACGTCTTGCACTCGGCCTCTGCTATAGGTTTCTCTGATTGTTCTATTCCTACCATGCTTCTTTGTGCGACCTCCTTCATGGATAGACTCAACCTGACTATATTGTAGCAAAATTTAAAAAAAATCTGCGCAAACTGTTTGTTAGGGTTCTTCCCTACACAGTGCACACAAGTTTTCTTTGCGCGCGAGCCTCTGCCAAATACTAGTGGCCTTTGTGGGTTTGCGAACTGGACGTAGTGGCTCTGCTCCCTTTGGATTCTTTGACACGACCCTACTACCTCTGTGCGACCTTAACAACACCTTCCTAGTGCTTCATAGTTGTTCTCTCTATGCGCAAAATCTCCTTTGCACACAATTCGTTTTGACTAGGGTTTTACAAACAATGAACAAGGAGGTGCCAATTTGCTTGGTCTGTAATGGATGGAACGATAACAACAACTCTCCACTTTGTGCGAGATTTATACCTCAACTCTAGCTCTAATACCACTTGTTGGTATTTCAAAGTCCGTACAAGCATTTAAGAACATGAATAATGACACACAAGTATACAATAGTACAAAAGATTTTTATGTGGTGAAACCTTGACAATTCATGAAGGAAACATCCATGGGCAACGTGAAGGATTTTTGTTATCAGGAGTAATTTGCATTAAGGATTACACATAGCTTCCTCATCTCTCGAGATTCTTTAATGAAGTAGGCATTGATATGGTAGTTTTGGTAAC
This sequence comes from Pinus taeda, assembly GCA_000404065.3. Lineage (NCBI taxonomy): Eukaryota > Viridiplantae > Streptophyta > Pinopsida > Pinales > Pinaceae > Pinus > Pinus taeda. The sequence continues at coordinate 168,769 of APFE030336588.1, forward strand.
TATCATTTGGTTCGTAAACTGTTGGGAACGGGTCCCCTGGGGTCATTTTTGGGGTTAAAAGCCTAAGTTTTGGGGCAGAAAGCCCAAATTTTGTATAAAGAATATAAAGTCTCCACATTTTGTGGTCGCGGAGCGCGAAGGTGTAAAAAGTTGCTAAGGGTTTTCCACCCTTCTTTTGTATAAGTCATGTCGGCTTTAGAGATCGACCCTTGGTCCGCGAACCATGGGATTGTATAAAAAGGGAGTCTTAGAAGAGTCTAAGATAGTTCAGTGAAGTTAAGTAGTAAGTTGATAGTGGGAGTCATTGATAAGTGGGTAAGAGCTAAGAGCGAGAGTCTTAGCGTAGGAAAGAGACTCTGCAGTTGAGTGTGCAGAGGTCTAGGGTAGAAGTTCGCAGTGAGTGCGCGGACACCTGCAGTGGTGTGCGCAGCGCAGTTAGAGTCTGTATTGGAAATCTGGATCATCAATAAAGAGAAGTATTTTGAAATTATTGTGTATTTTACTTCTGTCAATTGCATGCGATTATGTTATGTTAAGCACTGGGTTTATGTTTTATTGCTAATTTGATGCGCGAATATATATGTTTTCCTCTGTTATAAGAACGCAAGTAGAGATATATGTTTATGCGAAGATAATCTTAATTGCATGGTAGAAGTGGCGAACACTTAAGACAGTTCGCGAAATTATACAGTAAAGTAGTTACAGAGGCGCGTATGTGCCTCAATCACTTGTTAGGGTTACACGAAGGGCGATCGTAGACCTTCGCGGAGGTTATGAAAGATGAATAAAGAAGTCCCTCAATAAGCCCTAAAGGCTTATCGATCTGCGCGAAGGCAGAATGTAAGGTATAAAACCGACATCACAACCATCTCAGGGTGCGGAAACTTGGTTCCTACATGCCCCCATACTGCTTCAGGTGAGACTTCAATCTGCGCTCCGCAGGTTGATGCCGAAAGGGCCAGTAGTGTAGGGATTTGCTTGGCTGACTAACGCTGAACCTGGGTCAGGGCCCATCAAGCCAACAAATGGTTTTGTTGTTGGGATCGGGATTTGCATAACGAGATGTGTGATGTCGCATCATTGGAACCCAACTAAGAAAGAGATCAAAGACTGGTTGGATAGAAAGATCCACGAATTCGCGGCACAAGAAAACAGGAATCTGCTGTTGACGAAGGAACAGTGGTTGGACAAATATCTGTACACATAGATACACGAAATCTTCTTTTTTCTCCTTCCCAATTGAATTATACGAGTGGATCGCAATGTTGGCAGATGGCCAAGGGAGATGGAGGCTTGACGGCCCGATTGTTTGGACACTGGAGTTAGTACGGAGATTGAAGCTTCTGAAGATAAGATTGCGCGCATTATCGATCATTGGCTCGATCGTAGCATAGGGAGGTTTGTGACAGAGTTTGCGGTCGATACTTCAGTCAGTTACAGTGAAGCAGAGCGACACTTCTTCAAAGGGCCACGAGGTAAGTATTTAAGGTCGTTAAATACTTAGATTAAGATTCTATTGTGTGAAAAGTGGGTTATGCAGTTACCTTGATGTTTGGAGCTACGCGAAGTGGAAGAACTTTCAGGGACGGAGTCAGAAGAGGCCCTGAATATAGCCCACTGATTGAACCCCCTCTGAGTGACAACGAGAAAGCAACATAGGCTTCTCCGCAGAGCGTTATTCATTTGATAAAACAAGGGTTCTCGCGAATACCTCACCCACCCACCCCACCTCCATCTTCGCCTCCACCGCTTACACCCTCGCCCACACCACCGTTCATTATGGCGAACTCAGTAAAGCTACCTGTGTTCAAAGGCCTGGGGAATGAGGATTCAAACCAATTTTGGCTCGTCGCGAAGGTTGTATGGGAAGTTCAGGGTATCACGGATGATCAAATGAAGAAAGCTACACTGATTAGTGCTTTGCAAGACCCCGCACTGACATGGTACATTAAGTACTGCATTGATAACCCGACATCCGTGTTGGCAGATATCCAGACTGCGCTGAATAAGGAATTCAGTAGATCTAAGTTTGAAGCACAATCATTGTGGGATTCAAAGAGATTATGATTAAGCCTCGAGAGACACCCTAGGAGTTGGATCAAAGATTGAAGTGCAAGATTCGCGAAGCTAGCATGAATCTGATAGATGGGCAGCGCTGCGAATGGTTTGTGGTTGCACTCCTGCCTTATCTAAGGGTTGCACTGTCACAACGAAAGATTGGGACTTAGGCGGAAGCTTTGGAAATTGGAATGAGATTGCATGAAATGCCGATGCCAGATGCTAATCTAGGGGTTCAACATATTCATGCACAGTTGCAGAACCTCTGCCTGGAGATGCAGAGCCAAAAGAATGATAGGACAGTTCGGCTTGAGGTACGCGAAGAAGTTTGGTGCTTGAAATGCAAAGGTCAGGGGCATGACAAGGATCACTGCCAATCTTTGCGAATTATGTCGCAGCAGGGGGGACCAATGCCTCTGAGACCGGAGGCTGCAGAGGGGCCAAGTACAGGCTGCGCTATGGTGTGCTATCTGCCAGGTCGCTGGGAAACATGCGACAGAGAATTTCCATTTGCTGCAGAAATTCGTACAGACACCACAACAAATCTTCTGCAATTTATGTCAATCAGTGGGTCATGACAAGTGTAATTGTCGTAGTTACGAATTAATGACGGACAAGTTACCTACATACAGGGTGTAGGCAGGAACGTGGTCTTCGGACCAAGGCATTAGAGGAGCGCGAGGTGAGTATCAGGGGCACGGACGAGGCCGAGGTGGAGGAGGACCTGGTAGAGGTCGAGGGCAGTATATTTGTTACAATTGTGGGGGAACAGGACACTACGCGAGAATTGCCCGAATCTGACACATCTTACATGCCGCTATTGTACTCAGTTTGACCATGCGACAGAGAATTGCCCTATATTGTTGGCTAAGATTCACGAGAAGGGGTCGCAGCCTTCGTAGCCGACTTAGAACCTTCAGATGATGAGGGCTGAGCCTCGCGAGGAATATCCAAAGGTAAACATTATGCTGCGAGTGGAACGACGACTAGTGAGGATAAGGAGAAGCAGTCTGCAGAAGGTGAGTGGGTCCGCAAAGGAACAGAAAGGGAGACCGGGTTTGATATGGAACGCGCAAAAGAAAACATTCATGGAAGCATAGAAAAGTTTCGCTGAGGCTTCTACCTTAGGAAGTCAAGAGAAGCCGACGGAAGAAATGGACCCGTCCATGATTACCACGTTCTTAGAGACCTGCATGAAACTGCTACTTGATAGCAAGGCGGTGAAGGGACTGTAGCAACTGATTAATAGGTGTGCTGGCAGGGAAACCTCTACGGACGAACTGCGCGTAGTCAGAAAGCTTGGTAAGCATAAGACAAGGACTGGACGTGAGATGAGACTCATTGCGCAGATAGGGGAATACGAAATGGACCAAGTTATCTTGGATCTAGTTTTCGACGCGAATGTTTTGCCTAAACAGATGTGGGAGCGAATGGGGAGATGTGCACTGTAGTGGTCTCCGATTCAGTTAAGAATGGCAAATCAACAAAAGATCATCCCCATGGGGAGATTGTAGGGAGTAATAGTGGATATTGAAGGCGCGAGCGCGTTGGTTGGTTTTGAAGTGATAGAGATTGTGGATGACAACAATCTCTACCCCGCACTTCTAGGGATCGATTGGGCCACTCACATGAATGGGGTGATCAATCTGAAGAAGCGGAAGATGATATTTGAGAAGAAATTGCTCTGTGTAGTGGTGCCAGTGGACCTTACAGAAGGACCGTGCTATACTGAGCCGGTCTGCGATTATGAAAGATTTAGACCAGATCTACAAGATAACGGCACGCGATCAGGATTGAGTAAATCCGATAACAGATGGATGTATTGCATGGGACCACGAGAGCTCTTGCACATCAGATTTAGACGAAGAACTGGAGCACTAGCAAAATCGATTGCATGAAGTATCTACGCTGCGTTGTAATATGATGACTAAATCGTTGCGCTGCGTATCATCAGAGGTAAGAAATTTGCTGCACTATGATGGATTAACTGATGTTGTTCACTTTTTGGATGCATTTGAAAGGGAAGTGCCCGAGAAGCATCGCTTCCAGGCCTTGGATTGGGCGCTGCGCGCTGCGCCCGCAAGATGGTGGGGTACGCACAAAGATAGTTTTGATGATTGGCGCGAATATAGAAGGATGATGAGGATACGCTTTGGCCACCCAAAGGTACGACTGGCAGAAAAGTATGATGGAAGAAATGATCCTGTGCGATCATTTGGCCAAATGGACGGAAGTGTATGGAGTGAAGCCTCAGCCAGAGTGGGTCCATCTATTTTGTCATACCTTGATGTTATACCAATGAATTGGTACTTGGAGACAGAACTCCATCATGGCACCGAAGAATGGGATGTTTTGGCCAGGGATTCTTGATGACGTTCAGTTTTGAGGATGGATTTGAATCGATCGATGAAGCGTTGCAGGAGGTTAAGGCAACCATCTTTAGGATACCACATGATCCTCTAGACCTGATTCAACCTGATTGGACTACCCAGCTGAGCCACATGCTTGAGTGTTACAATGTAACAGTGAAAGAAGAAGATGAAGGCTTGAGGAAGATTAATATCCCAGAGACTGAAGGTCACCGCGGAGTTGAAGGACCACAACTAGGGAACCCCGACAGAACAGAGCCGCTCAAAACTAGACAGGTGAACATTGGTACGGAGGCAGAGCCAAAGTTTGCAAAGATTGGGGACTATTGGGATGACGCGACAGTAGATAAGATTGCCGAACTACTCTGCGAATATCAAGATTTGTTCCCCACGAAGTTTTCTGATTTGAAAGGAATAATAGGAGACCTGGGTGTCATGAAGATCACCCTAAAACCGGATGTGAAACCTGTGAAACAAAGACTTTATCGCCTCAATTCGAAGTATAAGGAAAGGGTTTGCGTTGAGTTAGATAAGATGCTCGTGGCGAGTATCATTGAACCGGTCGAAGAATTTGATTGGGTGAGCCCAATACTAGTTCAGGAATAGAAGCAGAAGGAAGAAATAAGGATATGCGTAGATCTCTGGAAATTGAACAATGCCTGCGTACATGATCCCTTCCCAACTCCATTCACCGATGAGGTCCTAGATAATGTTGGCGGCCAAGAAGCATATTCGTTCATTGACGGGTTCTCTGGGTACCATCAGATCAAGATCGTGCTGGAGGATAGAAGTAAGACGACCTTCACGACTGAATGGGGATGCTTCCAGTATACGGTGATGCCTTTTGGGCTGAAGGACGTGCCGACGATCTTTTCGCACGTAGTCTTCACGGTGTTCAAAGATTTTATTCATAAATTTTTGGGAGTTTACTTTGACGATTGGACAATGTTTGGGTTGGTAAAGCGCCATGTGGCAAGTCTGCGTTTGATGTTAGATACATGTTGAAGGTACCAGATTGCGCTTAATTTGAAGAAATGTTTACTTTTTGTCCCTTTTGGGATCTTGCTGGGCCATGTGGTATGCATACAAGGCTTGATGGTAGACCTAGCAAAGATGGCGGTCATAATCAATTTGGAGGCACCAAGGAGTGTGAAACAGTTGTGTACAACACTGGGGCATACAGGATACTATAGGAAATTCATCAAGAGCTATGCCCAGATCATCGCACCGATGGAGAAACTATTAAAGAAGGATGTTACATTTTGTTGGAATGAAGAGTGCCAGAAGAGCTTGGATGTGCTAAAGGAAAAAATGGTCACCGCGTTGATCCTAGTTTTCTCGGATTGGAAAAAGGAGTTTCATGTGCATGTGGACGCGTCATGTATTGCTTTGGGAGCAGTACTGACATAGGCTGGTGAGGGGGACTTGGATCATCCTATAGCGTTCACAAGTAGGAAGCTGTCCAAAGCAGAGAAAAATTATTCCACGGCAGAGCGCGAAGGATTAACTATGGTGTAAGTGCTCCAGAAGTTCAAGCACTATTTGTTAGGCGGACACTTTAAGATGTATACAGACCATTTCGCGTTGAAATACCTGGTCAACAAGCCGGTGTTGGGGGGAAAGATATGCAGATGGCTGTTGTTGTTCTAGGAGTATGATTTTGAAGTTATTGTGAAACTAGGACACCTGAATGCTGGACCGGATCATCTGTCGTGCATTGAAATAGGGGGGGAGCCTACTAATTTGGAGGAAGTGCTACTTGACGCGCAACTCTTTGTAGTGCGCGTTGCAAACAGTCATTTTGAAGATATTATCCACTTCCTGACGACAGGAACGACTTCGGAAGGTTATACAAGTCAATAGAAGAAGGAACTGGTAGTGCGCGCGACATATTTTTCTTTCATTGCAGGACACTTGTACAAAATGGGATCAGATGAAGTATTGTGACGTTATGTGCTAGAGTTTGAACGAAACAGCATCCTCGTTGAGGCACATAGCGGAGCTGTAGGAGGTCATTATGCAGGTAAAGCAACAGTGTAGGAGATTCTACGTGCTGGGTTGTGGTGGCCGACGTTGCATAAGGATGCAAAAGCGTATTATAGGGCATGCGATGCCTGCCAAAGAACTGACAGAACCTCGCGTAGGGATGAGCTGTCGTTGAATTCATAGATATCCTTACAGCCCTTCGTGAAGTGGGCGATTGACTTTGTAGGACCAATTCAACCTCCATGAAAGAAGACGAGTGCGCGATACAATATCACTGTGACTGAGTACTTAACTAGATGGGCGGAGGCACAATCGATGAAGCACTATACAGGCGCAACATCAACAAAGTTTATTTTGAGTATGTGCTGACAAGGTTTGGGTGTCCGAAGATTTTGATGAGCGATTGTGGTACGCATTTTTTAAGGAAATGATTAGCGCGTTGACAAAGGAATTTCAGGTGTATCATCAGAAAAGTACACCTTATCATCCGTAGGCTAATGGGATGGTGGAAGCGTTCAATAAAATATTGGAGGGTGCGCTGACAAAGGTTTGCAATGCTTAGAGAAATCACTGGGTTGTGCGCGTACCCACGGTGCTATGGGCTTACAAAATGACTTACAAGAAGCTGACTGGACAAATGCCTTTCAGGTTGGTTTATGGTGTAGAGGCTGTGACGCTGATGGAATACATTGTACCTAGTCTGTGCATAGCAGTATTCACAGGAATGGCAGATCGTGGAGTCCTGGAGGAGAAGCTCGCGCAGCTAACAGAGCTTGAGGAGGATAGATTTCTTGCTGGATTCCATCAACAGGTTCAAAATGAGTGCAAAAAGGCATGGCATGATTGGCACATCAAATTGCGCACCTTCAAGGTAAATGATTTAGTTCTATTATATGACAACAAGTTTGATAAATTTATAGGGAAATTTCGCATGTATTGGCTGGGGCCCTATGTTATCAAGGAGATTACCGATTGTGGAGCAGTTCAGTTGGTAAAATTGAATGGAGAACCATTCCCAGGGCGGGTGAATGGCAAGGGATTGAAGCCATACACCGGCGATCCGGCTAGATGACTACATGATGGAAGCACAGTCTTAGCGCTCCAGGCAGCTGAAAGGAGGCACAAGACTATAAACTACATTGCCTGGGTTAGGGAGCTGCGTGATTGGCGAACTGCGCGGAACGAAGGAAAGTCACAATGTCTGCAGAAGCGCGTAGAGAACTACGCTACCGAGGAAGAAACTGCGCAGGGCAGCCGGAAAGTGACTGTTATAGTCACTGTTCATGATTTGACGGTGACAGAAGAGCTAAATGGAGCGGGGGGCGGCTTTTAAGTCGGAATTTAAGGGCAAGATCTGCGAAAATCTGCCGCCAATCCAACATTTATGAACGAATTGTGGGGGGAATGGTTGGGTTTGAATTTGAAAATGCCTATAAATTACAGGTGGCAGCCCAATGAAAAATACTTGGCATTTTGAGAATTAAGGTATTAAGCTCTCAGGCATGTATGAACCCTGAGATCTTCGAAGCCCTGATAGCGAGTTCAGTGTTTGAGAAATTGCCAATGGAGATGCAGGAGTTGTTGTCTAGCATCATGTCAGTGCCCGCAGAAAATGTGAGTGTAGGAGAAGCAATGGAAGCTGAAGGAACTGCCCTGGAGGTAGTAATGGTCGTTGAGGGAGCTGCCCCGGAAGTTGAAAGCGTCGAAATACTGGCATAGGTGCCTAAATCATCGAGGACACCCAAGCCAAGCCTACGTAAACCAAGGAGGGTCCAAAATCAAAGAAAGATAAGCAGAAAGTGTAGCGACCGGTGCACACATCACCCAGAAGGCACCCACAGACGGAAAAGCCCACCGCGCAGGAGAAGGGCAAGGTGATTGACCTAGAGCCTGAAGCCAATCTTGAAGAACTCCATGTGAGTGCGGACGACATTGATATGCCTAAATCACTGAGGACACCCAGGCCAAGGCCTACGTTGACCAAGGAGGGTCCAAAATCAAAGAAAGATAAGTAGAAAGTGTAGCGGCCAATGCGCGCATCACCCAGAAAGCATCCACAGACGGAAAAGCCCACCGCGCAGGAGAAGGGCAAGGTGATTGACCTAGAGCCTAAAGCCAATCTTGAAGAACTCCATGTGGGTGCAGACGACATTGATATGGGGGCAGAGGATGTTGATGTGGAGGGGTCTGATCCCATTTCTAAATTGCCCGAGTATATTCCTTCGCGCAGAGGCAAGACAAAAGTTCCAAAGGATATTGATGAAAGTATGGTCACACTGCACACACCCTTACTATCAGACCAAATCGTCTTTGAAGGACTGCGCCTGGGGCGCATCCCCCTTCTAAAATTGGAGGATTGGGATTTGACCGACACGGAGCGCTTCCCCCATTTAGCGACAGACCAACTCATGCATCGTGTCTTTTACAAAAACTCTAGAGTGACCAACTTGGAGTCGAGGAGGTGGCTGAAAGGCATGGACAAGGCAGGCCTGCTAAACCTATTATGAGTGCCGCATTACAACCGCGCGCCCATTACCATGGTAGTGATCAAGCAGCTGCTGTGCTTGGTGCATGATGGGTGTCTGTGGTTAGAAGAGTCGATACCCATCACTGACATGCTGATTCATAGGATCACTCGGCTGCCGCACTTGGGAGAAATTCCGGCCATGGCGTTTGGCGGAAAGACAGGCGAGTGCGACCTTGCTGAAGCAATGAAGGACAAATTCAAACTCGCTAAGAAGTTGCGCAGCTACGCCATCACGAGTATAACTGACCCCGCAGTCAAAGTAGCAATGCAAATCTTGGCAGGAAAGATTATGCGGAAGTGTCACGCAGATGAAGTGCCGACACCAGTAGTAGCCTTAGCGGCCCAGTGCGCAAAGGGCATACAGTTTAACTGGGCGCACTACCTCTGCGGTGAGTTCCTCGCGAACTGCAGAGAGGCGTAGGATCACAACAAAACATTCCACTATGCATGGCTGCTGCTGTCCATAGTGCTGGTTGCGTGGGAGTTACCAAAGGATAGCAAGTTTCCTCTGGTCGCGCCCAACCTACCGGAAGCAGTGAAGTTCGCTTCGCTATGGGCTACGAAGGACCCTCAACGGGTCAAGGACAGCGAGATCTTTTGGATTTTGATGGAGATGCGTATCCATATGGCCATCAATCGCAAATCGTGGCTGTCGCCAATTGTTTTTGATAAGCTGCAAGAGTATGTGGAGTTCAAGGCCGACTTCCACCATGTCTTGATACATGTGCGAAAGGATCTTGAGAAGAAATGGTATGACCTTCCATACATGGCCACAAACGACGTGATTACAGCGGTCCTCGACTGCTGGCCGACATATTGGTTGACTGCCTTGGACTTGACCGCTGGGTCTAGCAAGTCCGCAGTGCAGCGAAAGAAGGAAGAGGCCAAGCAAATAATGGAACAACCAGCAAAAAAAAGGAAGGAGATGGAGGACAAAGCTAGGGCAATGCGCGCGACTGAAAATCAAACAGAGGAAGAAGAGGAGCGCGACGCGGACAGGAGTCAGAAGTCGCCTTCCCCGGAAATAGAAGAGGAGGAACAACAGACAGGGTAGGGAGGAGCAGACGTGGAGACTACTCCATTCTGGGTCAAGCCCAACATAGATCTAGAGAAGGTGGGGCCGCAAAAGAAAGTCTAAGGCTAGCAAGACTTCTCTTGAACCAATCACCTTGACAGAAGGTGATCTGTATGACATTGGTGATACGGTGAGGGATGCCACCCGCGGAACTGCTACAACAGTTCGAGCTACAGCAGAAGCAGGCCTTGGTTGCCATTCAGACGGGTCTGCGCAAGCTGCAGATCCAGGCATCGCAGGTATAGACCAACGTGGGGCGAAGTAGCACGGCGTCAACTAGTTTGGTGCTCGACACCTCAGAAGCAGCAGGGATGGTGCGCACACTGGATCCTCGGGAAATAGTGCTGCCAGAGGGAATGCTAACCACAGAGACCGAAGCTGACAGGCCTGCTGTCAGCACCCTTAAAGGAGTTGGGCTCAATTTGGCCGCGCTTCCCAGTGAGGCGCTTCATAGTTTGCAGGATGATGTGATCGCGGAACTTTGGGCCCGTGAATAGCACGTTGCAAGCAATCAGTGAGAAGAAAGTCAACAATGCTCAAATGGCTGTACAAAGAGATTCTGCTATTGACCTCATCAAAGCCATCACAGACAAAAAGGAGCGCACGGCAAGGTAGTGGCTGAGGCATGCAGGTCTGTCCCAGAGTTGGAAATTCTCGATGATGAGCCAGTGGATGTGCGGATTCGAAAGTTCGTTGCCGGAGTGCGCGACGCACGAAAAGAGTTGGAAAAGGTTCAGTGTGACTTGAACCTCAAGATTGCAGAACTGTAGTTGAAGGCCCAACCTTCGACTCCGCTAGAAGTCAGAGAGTAGCGTGAGACAACTGTGAAAGACGCCGTGGCAACAGTGGATAGCACAGTAAAGGATTGCATTGCGCTCTTCGAGCAGTTGCTCGAAGTAGTCACCAGCCTGCAAGAGGACCCCAATGTACAGAGGCTGGAAACGGAAGTGCAGGAGCTGCAGCAACGATATGACGAAGTTAAAGCAATGACGCACACTGTCATCATCACACAAAAGCTAGCAAAGCTGTAGGAGGCAATGGTGCTGAAAGAGTAGGGGGTCGCAACTTAGCACAAGGAAGCAGTATTGAAGGCTCGCTTGAAGCCTTGGTTGGACGAGGGATATTTGATCACGGCCACTATTGAAGGCAAGCTAGCTAGTTTGTAGGAGACTCAGCAGAAGATACAGTCAGATAGTGCAGGGCCAGCGACGGAGCAACGGGTTGAGGAGATGAAGCAGGCGACAACTCAGTGCACCGTTGAAGTCGCAATGGTACAAGTGGAGTTGGGAGGTCTTCGCGGCAAGATCCCCGCGCTAGGCGAGTGACTTGAGGGCGAGTCACCATGTTTGTGTTGGGGGCCTATTGGGAACGGGTCCCCTAGGGTCATTTTTGGGGCTAAAAGCTTAAGTTTTGGGCAAAAAGCCCAAATTTTGTATAAAGAATGTAAAGTCTCCGCATTTTGTGGTCACAGAGCACGAAGGTGTAAATAGTTGCTAAGGTTTTTCCGCCCTTTTTTTGTATAAGTCATGTCGGCTTTACAGATCCACCCTTGGTCTGCGGACCATGGGATTGTATAAAAAGGGAGTCTTAGAAGAGTTTAAGACAGTTCAGTGAAGTTAAGTAGTAAGTTGATAGCGGGAGTCATTGATGAGTAAGTGAAGAGCTAAGAGCGAGAGTCTTAGCGTAGGAAACGAACTTTGCAGCTGAGTGCATGGACCCTGCAGTTTTGTGCGCAGGGCAGTTAGAGTCTGTACTGGAAATCTAGATCATCAATAAAGAGAAGTGTTTTGAAATTACTGTGTATTTTACTTCTGTCAATTATATGTGATTATGTTATGTTAAGCACTGGGTTTATGTTTTATTGCTAATTTGATGCGCGAATATATTTGTTTTCCTTTGTTATAAGAACACAAGTAGAGATATATGTTTATGTGAAGATAATTTTAATTGCATGGTAGAATTGGCGAACACTTAAGATAATTCGGGAAATTATACAGTAAAGTAGTTACAGAGGTGTGTAAGTGCCTAAATCACTTGTTAGGGTTACGTGAAGGACGATCACAGACCTTCGCGGAGGTTCTGAAAGACGAATAAAGTACCTCAATAAACCCTAAAGGCTTATTGATCTGCGCGAAGGCAGAGTGTAAGGTATAAAACCAACATCACAACCATCTCAGGGTGCGGAATCTTAGTTCCTGCATCCCCCCATACTGCTTCGGGTGAGACTTCAGTCCGTGCTCCCCGGGCTGATGCCAAAAGGGCCAGTAGTGTATGGATTTGCTTGGCTGACTAATGCTGAACTTGGGTCAGGGCCTATCAAGCCAACATAAACCAACATCGTTAGAATAACTGTAGCAACATTTAAATGGGTAAATTCAGTTTTTTACATTTCCTTTCAATAAAATTGTTGTCACATTCTAACAGGGTTTGTGTTATATTCTTTACACAACCACACCCATGCATTGTACGCTACATCAGGCGCAACGAGGGGTCACAAGGGGGTTGCCAGCCCCCCGGGAAATTTTTTTGGGGCAATTTTTTGCATTTGCTTTTGGTAGTTTTTTGGCACATTGTTTTCACTTTTAGCAATTTGGTGGTGCATGGTGGTTCAATGCATGGTTTTGTAATTCTAGTTAAGGAACTATGGTCGTATTCTATTCCAGGGAAAATGGAGTGGTGGTTTATGGATGTTGTGGGATATACATATTGTATTGTGATATTGTAAAGAAGAACATACTGAAAGAATTTTTCTGGTTTTTCTTGATTTGGGTTTCCAAGGTAAGTATCTTTGTGTTAATATGTGTGTGCCATTGCATCTTTTTTTCTCTTATTAAGAGTTTGTTTGCATCAGTTAACTGTACAGGGTTAAAGCCTATAGAGAATTTGCTATATTATTTGCTTTGGAATTAAAAAGGATTGAGAATGCTTCTAGAGGAATCACCCAACTTCCTTAAGTGTGAAAACTTGTTGCCACATCACCCAAAGGTGGGACACCATTGTAATTCTAATTCAGAAGGGCATGAAGTGAGTCCACTTGACTTAATTGCCATGATTGTTTTTAATTTGGAGGGCCATGAAGCCACAAAATTCGAGTTAATAACCCCACCTTTCTGCCACCCTTGTGAGGGTGAAGTGGCCACTTTTGTGCAATTTGAACCTTGGCGGAGATTACAAGACAAAATCTTGCTTTCACCAACTTGGTTAACCTCTTGTGGCTACTTCAAAATTAAAAACATTAGCATCTTTCTGGTGTTGGTTGTTTACAATAACCTATGAGTTTACTATGACTAGCATGTCGTTTTTCCCTCTTTAATTTCAAAAACTGGACAACCATATCCCTCTAACATCTAGTCTTTGTTAGTTTTTCTAAGCCTAGCAAATCAATTTAGAGTGCCAATAAATTTTATACACAGAATTTAATTTTAATAGCAAACCAAATCTGAAATTTATGCACAAGAAATATTGTTGTGCTTCTAACAAATTTTACACAATGGCAACAAAAATCAAGCCCATAAATGTTTACATAACTTTTTACCCTGGAAACCCAACTTGGGAAAATCAACATTCATGTTTATTTTATTTTGTTTCAGCTTGTAGAGGAAACTTTATTACAACTACAAAAGCTATTCTAGTTCCTTGGAAATCAAGCCAAACAGATCTGTCTAGATCTGTGTGCCAAGCACCAATCTGCTGCCTTGATCTGCATGCCAATAGTGCTTTGATCTTTGTGTTGTTGTATGCCTCTTGATATTTATGCGCAGATCCCTGTGCAGCCCTCTCACATGTTCAACCTGTCTTGATTTGCATGTGTGGCTGACTTGATTTGTTTGCTGCCTTTTTTCTTTCGTTTTCCTTGATGTAAATGTGTGCCAACTTCCTTCAAGTGTGTGTTGCCTTTGGAATACATGCCAAGATCTCCTTAAGAAATTACTTTTATATTTTTTCCTTTGCCTTATGATTCACAAAGTCAGTTTCGTGATTAACAAAATCATCCTCGTAATTCACGATCTCAAGATCTTTAACATTAATTAGTTGATGTGCTTAGGAAAAATAAAAGGTCACTTTGCTAGGAAATTTTGTTGGACATCTTTTGCGTGCTCAACACTAAGCCTATATGCAAAATCACTTGTCCGATCTACCAAAAATTTAACGCTCCCTCTTAGCAAGGAAAGTGTTTTGCATCACCCTTGGTTTATCTCTGAAGAAGATGAACTTGCCTTTCATCAAGGCCTTCATGAGGATGTTTGCCACCTGCTCATCTGTAGGTACATTATAACATATTGTAGCTTCACAGTTCCCTTCTGCACTTAGTCCTAGATAAAGTGATACTTGATATCTATGTGTTTCGATTTGTCATGAAATACTGGATTTTCCGAGAGCTTTATGCAACTCTAATTGTTGCAATGTATCACAATCGACTCTAACTCCTGATCAAACAACCCCATGAGTAACTTCCGAAGATAAATTGACTTGCATGATGCCAAGCTGGCAGACATGTACTTAGCCTTCGTAGAACTTAGTGCAATTGACTTTTGTTTCTTGCTGAACCAAGAAACAACTTCAAATCCCAAGCTGAAACAACAACATGAAGTACCTTTCTTGTCAACTATGCTGCTTGCCCTGTCAACATCTTTATAACCCACTATCTTCACTCCATCTTGGATATAGCTCAATCCATACTCAACTATTCCACACATAATCCAGATATCTTAGGACACGTTTTGCAGCCACCCAGTGCACTTTATTTGGCTCAACCATAAAATGATTGGGTGTATTGATGGAAAAACATATATCTTGCCTAGTATTAACCACATACATAAGCTATCCAATCAACTGCCTGTATAAAGTGGGGTACACTAACTCTGACTTGGAAGTATCAATTTTCTTCCAATTCGTCACCATTGGCATAGCCATAAGCTTGTAGTCCTGCATCCCGAATCTCTTCAGGATCTCCATTGAGTACTTCCCTTGTCCAAGCAAGATCTGCCCATCTCTTTGCCACATTTCCAACCCCAGGAAGTAGTGCATCAACCCCACATCATATATCTTGAAATCGGAAGCAAGATCCCTCTTGAAATCTAGAATGAGCTTCTCTAAACCTGGAAGGAATAGGTCATCTACATACAACAAAAGAATGAGTGGCTCTCCCCTAATCAATATGTAGTACAGGTTTGAGTCAGCATCACTCTTGGTGAAGCCCAAGCCTAGTAAATAGTTGTCTGTCCTTGAATACCACGCACGTGGTGCCTGCTTGAGTCCATACGATGCTCTTTCAATCTGCATGCATGAGAATCCCTCCCATGCACTTTAAAACCCTTCGAATGCTCTATATAGACCTCTTTCTCAATCACAACATTAAGAAATTTCATCTTGATGTCCATCTGATGGATCTTCCAACCCATCTCCACAACAATGGAAATCACAATCCTGATGGAGAAATACCTGGCTACAAGGGCGAATGTCTCATCATAGTCAATTTCGTCTCTCTGAGAGAACCCCTTAGCCACGAACTAGGCTTTGAACTTCTCAACACTGCCATCAACAACATGTTTGATTTTATGGATCCACCTAGATCCTACTGTTGATTTCCCTTCAGGTCGTGGCACAAACTCCCATACATCAGGATGGAAGAGTACTCTTCCACCATAGCATCCCACCACACTTGCTACTTGGATGCTTGCTGAAAACTAGAAGGCTCGACCTCTTTCAACTCGCTCATGAGAGCCATATAGCTAGAAAATATTTGTGGTGCTCTACTTTCCTTGATTGAAGTCCTAGGAGCATCCACCTACTCCTAAGCTTCCCTTAAGGTATGCTTTGCCCATTTCGACCTCTTCATCCTAGAAGGCTCGGCCTAGGTAAATGGAGCATCTTGCTCCTCTTCATGCTTATGCTGCTTGTCTTGCACGTAAGTCTAGGGTCCTGCAATTTGTAATAGTTGTGCCGCTGTCTCCCTTCTTCCTTTGGCACTTCCTGCTCCTGAACCTCTACTATAGCTAGCGCTGAGCCACAAGAATTTCTGAAAGCCTCGTCCTCCTCAAATTTCACATCACTTCGCACCACTGCCTTCCTGAGTGCAGGAATGCAAACTTTGTAAACCTGTGAGGTCTCACTGCATCCAACAAAGATACCCTTCTCTACAGTATGCTTGAGCTTTTTCCTCTTCTTTGATGGAACATGACAATAAACAAAGCACCCAAAAGTGTGAAGATGGCCAACCTGTGGTTCTTCCCCATGAATGCCTCTTCGGGGGTCATCCTCCCCAACACCTTGTGTGGACTCCTGTTTAGTAAATAAACTATCATGTTACACACTTCTGCCCATAAGAACATAGACAGATCTTGATCATGCAACATTTCTTTTGCTGCCCCAACAATGGCTTTGTTCTTCCTTTCGATGCTCCATTTTGTTGTGGGTTATATGGAACTATTAGCTCCCTCTTAATTCTAGAATCTACACAAAACTCCTTGAAGGCATTCGAGTTGTACTTGCCTCCATTTTCAGATCCAAGCACCTTGATTTCCTTGATATTTCTCCCCGTTTGGTTCTCCATAAGAGCTTTAAACTCTTAGATTCGATAGAAGACCTCATCCTTGGTCTTCAGAAAATAAATTTGGGTTTTCTTGGAATGGTCATCTATGAAGGTCACACAATAGCAAAACCCTCCAATAGACACGACTGACATGGGTTCTTTCCCATGGCACACCCCTTGCACACGTCACGCTGATCTGTAGTGAAATTAGGAAGCCCAATCATGGCTTACCTGAGGCACTTTGAGTGCTCCATGGTGCAAGTGTGCCATCCTCCTATGCCACAACTCCGTCAAGTCACGACTGTTGTTGCTTCTCACCAATGCTTTATCAGGTTCGAACTGAAGTATGTACAACTTGTTCCTTCTCACTCCAAGCACTTTTGTAGTGCTAAGGTTGGAACTCTCGGCTCAAATATACATCTTCCCCTTATGGAAAGTCACCAGATAACCCTTGTCCTCTAACGCTGAAACAAAGATAACATTCTTCTTTAATCTTGGAATGTACAACACATCCTTCACCAGTAAAGGCTTCCCAGACTCCCTGCGAAACTTGACAATTCCATTGCCTACTGGCTTGTACTTGGCATTGTCACCAAGTTCAATGTGGAAATCCAAACTGTGCTCTTTAGAATGGTAAAGTAGTCTCGCACTCCAGTCATGTGACATGAAGTGCCACTGCCAATGTACCACACTACTAGTGGCCATTGAACTCGAGAGACATGCGATGAGTGAAAACTCATCCTCAAATTTGGTTGCAAACTTGTCCATCTTAGTTGTAGAAATGAACTACTTCTTTTGTTTGTTCTTTTTCATGTTAGGACATTAGCTGGTGGAAAGCAAAACATTTTACTTTGCTGATATCTAACTTCTTTTTCTTGCCTTGTGAGGTAGCTCCTTCAGTGGAGCCTTTCTTGGCCTTTCCCTTGCTCTTGGATGCTAGAGTTAGGTTCTCTTCCTCCTCACCCTCCTCCTTTTGGTCTCCATGTTGAGACCCTTCTCGGATTTCTTCTTGTATGAAATCATCCCACAACCTTTCCCATATGGGAAGATGCTCTCGTCCAATGATGCATTTAACAACACATCCCACTACTTCGTAGAGCCATTCAAGGCTATATGCACCAATTCAGTGTTGTCTCCCCTACAACTACCATCTCATCTCGTACTTGCATGAGCCTAATAAGGTAAGAAGTCACATTTTCTCCCTTGGAAATTTTGGTGCTGTAGAGTTTGTACCTTAGTACCATCTTCCAGTTTTGGTTGTCACTTTGGTACAATTTTGTGAGTGCATCCCACATATCCTTTGTTGTCTTCTTCCCTGACAAATGGGGAATTAGGGGATCTTTTGCCCCGTCCAAGATGATCCTTTGTGTTCTAGCTTTCACCTCATGGAGGTCTAATACAATAGGATCTAATGTAGGCACAAACATTGTGGAGCTATCAAAGCTTCACAACTTGTTCTCTTTGAGAATATCCGTAATTCGGACTTACCACTGGAGATAATTTGAGGCTCTTTCTAACCTGTCTTCATCCCTGACATTGGTTGCCATGATAAATCAATCCCTTGATTAACTGTTGCTGAAAATTTTAGAAAGACCATGAACCCCTTTGAGTTTGAACCTATGCAACGCTTGAGTTTCTTTAAGAGAATTGGCTTTGATACCATGTTAGTTTTTCTAAGCCCAACAAATTGATTTAGAGTGCCAATAAAGTTTATGCCCAGAATTGAATTTTAACAGCAAAACCAAATCTGAAATTTTGCCCAGGAAATATTGTCGAGCTTCAAACAAATTTTACACAACAAAAACAAAAATCAATCACATAAATGTTTACACAACATTTTACCTTGGAAACCCAACTTGGAAAAACTAGCATTCATGGTTGTTTTTATTTTAGCTTGTAGAGGAAAATCAGAAATTTATTACAGCTACAAAACCTGTCCCAATGCCTTGGAAATTGAGCCAAACAGATTTGTCTAGATTTGCGTGCCAAGCAACAATTTGTTGCCTCAATCTATGTGCCAACAATGCCTTGATTTGTGTGTCGCTGTATGCTCCTTGATTTTTGTTCATATATCCCTATGTAGCCCTCTCACATGTGCAACTTGTCTTGGTTTGCATTCTTGGCTTTCTCGATTTGCACATTGCCTTTTTAATCTCCTTTTCCTCACTCGATGCTCCTAGGCACGCATGCCAACTTCCTTGAAGTGCATGCTACCTTTGGAATGAGTGCCAAGATCTCCTCAAGCAGTTACTTTTATAATTTTTCCTTTGCCTTGTGATCCACGAAGTCAGCTTTGTGATTAAAGAAATCATCTTCGTAATTCACAATCTCCTTATGTGATTCAAAATCTCAAAATCTTTAACATTAAGTAGTTGATGTGCCTAGGAAAAATAAAGAGTCACTTTGCTAGGAAATTTTGTCGGACATCTTTTGCATGCTTGACACTAAGCCTATGCAAAATCACTCTTCCGAGTTACAGAAATTTAACAGTCTCTACCCATGAGAATAGAAACTTGAATAACAACATTTACTTTTTAGTTATTACCTCCTTTTGTGTTCTCATTGTAAATTTTTAAATCTTTAAAATGTATTGGGAAACTAAATTTCTTCCTATTCTCTCCGCTTTTGAAGCTATTTGACAATGGGCTAGTGCATTTATTGTGGGGCCTGTAGAGCATGCCCTCTTTATAGGGCATGCATAGGTGACCAAATGGGCCTTTCTCCAAGAGTGCAGATCTAGAATTAGAGAGGGTATTTAGGAGCATGCCATGTAGATATTACACAATATGGGTGGTGCAAAACACCAAGTCATGGGGAGTGCATTGGCACCTAATAAGTATGGAGTTATGTTTGAGCCATTGGTGTCACTAACTCAAAATCAGAATTAGAACAATCATTGTTCCAAAAGAAATGTCGATATTGCCAGTGTTGTTAAACTTTTCAATACAATCTTTCTCAAAGATGTTAGAGACCTTGTCATTTTGATCCTATTACCCCAAAATTTGTCACACCCAAATGTGTAAAGTCCCAAGCACCATGTTAGATTTGTGTAGCTAAGAGGGAGGCCACCGTCGCCTAACAACTCTCTTCTACACTTTAGGCTAGCTATCTTCTAGCCCAAAGGGGGCTTCCCTAGAATAGGATTGCTGGAATTCTAGTTGATGAAGTGTAAGGGTGAGATGAAGAGTAAATTCGAGTAAAACAAATTTAAACAAGTTAAGGAATATAAGTTGGATGGTGGACTAAAGATTAGCGCCTTGTCCATTGGGTGCATGGGGTCAAAGCATAGACCAAATGGGGGGCTGTCCTAAAGGTGAAAAGAGTACATTATGGGTGAAACATACAAGCTAAGTGCCTCTCCCTTGGCTTTAATAATTGCAGAAATAAATCTAAGAATGTTGCATCTATAGGCAACATCCAATGCTTAAGGAGATTACAACCATCAAGAATTATGTATGTGTATTTTAATCCATGAGTAGAGAAGGAGATACATGCATAGATAAAACTCAAATGATAACCTAAGTAGATAGTGGAAGATGTATAACAAGTTCTTGCTCCTTAAGTACATGTTTAGAGTCTTAGACATTTCAGCAATAAAAGAAATAGCAATATATATATGAAAGATTCCTCACCCAAAAGATAATTGTGTAGATCTTCCATGCACATCCAAAATATACCGCATTAAAATCCAAGGGATTTCTCCCAAATACAACATGCCAAATGAAGGTGTGAGCAAACCCTTATATAGGTTTTAGCTTCACTGTCTTCTACAATAGATTAATATATTTCTTATTTTGTTCTCCGAGGAAAATATTAGAAAATACTAAATATATTTACCTAAATAGAAAGTGGAAGATGTATACCATTTTCTTGTTCCTTAAGTATATGTTTAGATATTTCAGCAATAAAAGAAATAGAAATAAAATATGAAAGATTCCTCACCCAGAATATAATTGTGTAGATCTTCCATGCACATCCAAAAGACACTGCATCAAAATCCAAGGGATTTCTCCCAAATCCAACATGCCAAATGGAGTGAGAAAACCCTTATATAGGTTTTAGTTTAACTCTCTTCTACAATAGATTTATATATTTCGTATTTTGTTCTTCGAGGAAAATATTAGAAAATACTAAATATATTTACAATAAAAGCCTAAGTGGTAAAATTAGGACACGAGAGTACCATACACAATACTAAAAACAAGCTTTTAGATGAATGTGATGCGACGCCATTTTCTTCAATATTCACTTAATGCAAGACATAACCAAAATATCATTTATGTTCTCCATGGGCAAGGGTGCTCCTCAAGATATAACAACCTCCAAAATAATAATAAAATGCTAGGTCAAAGAGGTAGGTTGCATCTCTAAAATAATGCATGATTGCCATGTGTACAACTCTCATAAGGGTACTCTCGGAGTCTCATGCGACATGGTTAGAGTGCTTCTTCTAGAAGCCTTTTAACCAAGAACCAATAAAAAATACCTTCTTCAACAAGTGCACCCTTGGGATTTGTGCTTCTTGAACCTTTGTACTAGAATATAAACCATAAAATATTCTTCATCAAGTGTGCCCTAGGAAAAATTGCTTTGTGGACCACTTTGACTTGAATATAACATTAAAATATCCCCTTAAGCAAGTGCACCCTTGGGATTGGTGCTTATGTCAACATAAAAACCACCACCTAAATTAAATATTCATGAATTCACCTTTGAAGAGATGCAGTGGTGTACCCTTCAAAATGTGTGCACTCTTAACCACTTTTGACTAAGTCAACCATGAAGAAGCCACCATAGAAAGTGTGCTCTAGTAAGTTGTGCAAATGAATCCACCTTAAAATCATCTTGTCTCTTCAAATAATATGCAAGTGTACCTCCTCTGACCAAGTAAAGCCAATTACATGTTACTTCACAGTGAGTACAAGGTGTGAACAAGCTCATGAATAGTGCAAATGGAGTCTTCTAGGGGACTACACCATCTAGTGGCCTAGGAGAATGTGAAAACATGTGAATGGGAATAGATGAGGTGGATGGTTAAAACCTTCTCAAATAACCCTCATAATGTGTGCCAAAGGTTAAGGATGGGATATGGATAAGTTGGCACATGTGAACAGTGCTAAGATGACACTCAACGAATTAGCTTTTTAGTGGGTTGCGTCAACATGTGTCTGAAAGTGGGAGTGCTAATCTCATGTCATGTACCACATAGACATAGAATTGTATTCCCTAGTGATAAATCAGCAATTAAACTTAGGGAATAAGCCTTAATGAAAATTAATACATTGGAGTATTAATAGGCCAATAATTAAACACTCAACCTAAGGTTTTATGGTTTAATTAAAATATCTTAAACCAGTTAGGTGTGTTCACAAATGGAAAACTGGAAATATGACAAATGAGGGGTTAGTATGGAATAAGACTTACGGTGGTATAAGAAAAAGATGTCATGTGCCTTCAGGGAGATGAAATGTGGTGAAAATGTAAGGGTGAAATGAGTTCCACCTAGGCAAAAAGTGAATATATGCTTGTAACAAACACATTACCCAGGTGAAAACGTGGAAATGTTAGGAACACTAGGAAAACACACCACCATGTTAGAGGACACTCACAACTTAAGACATGAACTAACCATGCAACACGAAGTGAAAGAAGGGACTAGATAATGACTAGGTGACTACCATGATGCACAATTGATGTAGCTTCTACCAATATTCCAACCTTTGGAAGACTAAAATCATCATACCATCCTGCAAAAATCTGAATCATGTGATCAAAATCACATGTGTGATTCTCATGCAGTATAGGTGGTAACATATCCTGTTGGAAAAAGCCAATTCTTATAAGAAGAGTTATGCACTGGATGTTCTTTCGATAGTCTAGTAAAGAATTTATGAAAGATAAAGGATTAAAATAATTATAGTATTAAAATTGAGGAATGTAACAAGGAATGTTTATTTAACTTTGGGCATGGTAAGATGTTTATATACACTAAGGTCCTTTGGGCCCATGATCTTCTAAGGGATGACCTTTTTTTGTTTATTGCAGATATGTAGCACATGGGAAGAAGGTTTTGCAACCTCATGAAATATTAGATGGATTAGCAGCAGTAATAGGAGAGAATGATGAACACCAAAATTTCCGAGATGGGCTATTTGGAAATGTCTTGAGGTCCACACAGGTATAGTCAGACTTTTTTCATTATTTAAAAGATATGCAGATTGATTGCATTTCCTCAAGCAGTAGATTTAAAAATCAGTGTAGTTGTTCACAAAATGTGTGCACATTTATTTTCTCATGGCAATCTGATTTATGCTCCAGGAGGCCATCATTATTCCACCATGGGTTGTTCTTGCTGTACGACCAAGGCCTGGTGTGTGGGAATTTGTTCGTGTCAATGTTGATGAACTTGCTGTTGAACAGCTTTCTGTAGCTGAATATTTGGAATTCAAGGAACAACTTGTGGATGGAAGGTAGTGGTACATATGGACCCGTGGAGCATTAGAATAAACATGGAAAAATGCCGTAATTGCAGATGTTGTTAATGATATATTGAAACTCTCATAACTAGACTACTTTTATGATTTGCAAAGTTACTTGTCCAAGATCATAGATATCCTCTATTTATATATCTTTTTTTAATTTGCTTGATATTTTTCACGCAGTACAAAATACGAAAGAAGGCGGTAATAAACCTTGTCAATGTATACTTGCAAATACATTCATCTACTTTAGGTGCATGTATATAGTATATATCCAACTAGATTGTGTTCTCTTTCATATTCTCTATAGACTGTCACGGGTGCACAAATACAGGCTCACTCTCTTTTTACTGGGATAAGCAAATTGTTACAACTTTGTGTTTTGCAGTGTCAAGGATAATTACGTATTGGAGTTAGATCTTGAGCCTTTCAATGCATCCTTTCCTCGCCCAACACAGCCATCTTCCATTGGCAGTGGAGTTCAATTTTTGAATCGACATTTGTCCTCCAGACTATTCCGTGATCATGAAAGCATGCAGCCCTTGCTGGATTTCCTTCGAGCACACAAATACCAAGGCCAGGTCATTTACTTTTCTTGGTTCATTTATTGTATCATTGTGTATGATAGTTTAATTCAAACGTATTCTGTGCAAAATACATCTAAATCAAATAGCAAAGAAGGCTGGCTTAGTTGTTCTAGATATATAGAATATAAATTGATTAAAAATTCATTAGGCTACCTCATATTTCATTTTTGCTTCAGTCCTTTATAGAAAATTATATATTTATCTACTTCAAACTCAGTTCAAATCAGATTGAAACAGAGGAAACCTAATTATGAAGACGATTCTCGTCCTCCTCTGTGTTAGTGATGTCATACTTTTTTAAACTCGAATTTTGCTGACAATAACCTGGCTTTATATATTACTTCTAGCAGCAAATTGACATCATATAATCATAGTAAATATATGGATATACCATTACTGTTAGTTCTTCAGGGTGGCATAAAGATAATTGAAAGAATCTTACCTGTAGCCCAAGCTCATAACAGCTAACTTCTGAGGTGTGAAATCTTGTCAGGGGAATTGTTTGTTTTACCGTAAGATGAGATAAGATTAGACAATTTTATTAATGTAGACAATATTTTGTCTACTTGGTTTTATGCTCTTTTTTATTTTCATTTGTAGTATGTCGAGAATTGGGCAAGTATAATGTGCCATTAAATTTGCAGAGGCTGATGCTGAATGAGAGGATACAGAGTTTGACCAAGCTACGATCATCATTGGTAAAGACAGAGGAAAATCTTAGCAAGCTCCCAAAGGACACACCATATACAGAGTTCGAACACAAGTAATTTAAAGACTTGCTATAGCAGATATGTTCTCTTTTTCTATTGAAGATATTACAGCAAGAAAAATGATTGGTATTACAAAAATTGTTTGAGGACTTCTAAGGTTAACATGTTCCTTTTTGTTGCAAGTGTGAGGACCTCTTTTATAAATTTCCTGATGTCTACTTGATTGATACCTTCCTATGTAGGATTTCAAGATAAATGAATATATTGGAAGAAAATTAGATTCCAAGTTTATACATGTGGGAGATAAAAACAAATGCCAACGCCTTTGTTTGTTTCTTGACTCTGGTGTGGGCAGCTTACAAGAAATGGGATTGGAAAAAGGATGGGGAGACAATGCAGAACGTGTTTTGGATATGATTCATTTGCTCTTGGAGATCCTTCAGGCACCCGATCCATCGAGATTAGAAACGTTTCTTGGAAGGATTCCTATGGTCTTTAATGTTGTGATTCTTTCACCTCATGGTTATTTTGGCCAAGCAAATGTTTTAGGAATGCCAGACACTGGTGGACAGGTACATTGATTTGTTTTTTTTTTTTTAAATGCATTATGCATTCTATGAGATCTTTTCTCTGTTATTTGATGATAGTTTAAACTTTTCCTCTGATTTTGATTTTCCTTTTTAAAGTTGAATTGAATGTACTTAGCATTATTTCCTTAACAGCCAATAATTGGAATCCATTTGGCTGTTTTCTGCCAAGAATATCATTTTTATAAAAGGAAAACTCTACTTTTCTTTTCTTATTTGAGCACAGGTTGTGTATATACTTGATCAAGTTCGTGCCTTGGAGAGTGAAATGCTGCTGAAAATAAAGCGGCAAGGATTGGACATTACACCTCAGATTATTGTGGTAAAGCACTGCTCTGTTACCCACATTATGTCTTCTATGTTTAAATTAGCAGCGACCTGATTTAATAAAATAATTTTTCATGAGAAAATGAAAACTTTAGCTTTGGATGAATAAGGTGCTTTTGTGTTGTGCAAGACCATCATGTGTAAATTGCTCACCTTTCAGTTACATGTACATGCGAAGACTTAAGTACCTCATCATCCCCACATATCATTGGATGAGGTACATGTCCCTGTGCATGTGTGCATGTGTTTAGGTTCGAATGTTGTCTTTTATTTTGGTCTCTTAAATCCTTATAATACAATTTAGCAAAACCTGTATTTTTATATTTTTTTATTTGACATTTCTGTTACAAGGTGACTCGGTTGATTCCTGAGGCCCACGGGACAACATGCAATCAACGAATTGAAAGAATTAGTGGGACACAATATTCACGGATACTGCGGGTGCCCTTCAGAACTGAAAAGGGAGTTTTGCGTCACTGGGTTTCTCGATTTGATGTGTGGCCTTACTTGGAAAGATTTGCGGAGGTAAAAAGTTGATGACTTGCCAAAATTGAAGTTTATAATATATTTTTAGTCTGCCTCCAGTGTGTATGCACATATCCTTGCCAGAAGTAGTGCAATTCAAGGTGTACAATTGAAAAGGTAAACCAAAAGAAAATGAAGTAAACTTTCTGACATGAAACACCATCAATGCAGAAAACAGATTATCACCCACAAATATATTTGTTGCTTGTGCCTAAAATATATCATATGGAATTTTTTTGACAGAGATCACAACTAAGGATAACTTACACTAGAGATCTACTCGCTTTTGCAAGAAACGGCTACTCCATGATTCCTTAGTTATAAGCCATAGTCTTAGCCCTACTCCTGTCAACTCTTGTATGCATCATAAAATTACCACAATGGCAGAAAGTCCTCACCAAGTCCTGCAGTTGGAATTGCTTCCATTGTTTTATATAGATGATATTTGTAGACCTGAAACTCCACTATGTCTGAAGGTTTGTTTTGCTGTTAGCTCATAGGTCATATCCTGAAAATATTGGCTATATTCTCATTTGCAAAACTGCTTCTCATGAGAATGCCACACACCCCTCCTTGTCGTGATTGCTTGTACAACTGCCGAAAACCTATTGTAGCTGGGAAATTGTGGACTTTCATGGTGATTTTTATTTATCCTACATAACAGATATTCTGAGGAAACTGCTACATAATTCTAACTGAAGATTCAAGAAGCCATTTAAATGGTAGATAGTAAAAGAGTTTTTTTTTTTTTGTCTGAGTTCTTAGGTGCGGTTCTATTTGTTGATTTTATGTGGATGATACTAATATCTATGCATAAAGAAATACTCGTCTTTTGAAAATTGGAAGTCTTAGTATTAGGCCTAATGCTTCTGAAATAGAAAGATTAATACTAGGAGTCGAGTTGCTGAGTTGGAAGGATCAGCATTACTGACCTTCTTGTTGAACTGTTTCTATTAATCTCTTCTGCTTTATAACATTTTATCAGCATAACTGGCATTTTTTGGTGACGAACTACTTCACTGCTCGCCTTAGCTTAGAACTTTTGGCATATTGTTGCAGGATGCAGGAAATGAAATAACAGCGGAGCTAAAAGGTCAACCTGATCTGATTATCGGCAATTACAGTGATGGAAATTTGGTGGCATCTTTGATTGCACATAAACAAGGAATAACTCAGGTTCTTTTCCTTTGACATTGTGTATATCTGCTACAGCTGGAAAAATATTTTTCCTCCAAAATTTCAATCTGAAAATATATCCTCTTTGTAATCTCAGTGCAACATAGCCCATGCTTTGGAGAAGACCAAATACCCAGATTCAGACATATACTGGAAACGCTATGAAGAGAAATACCATTTCTCTTGTCAGTTTACTGCTGATATAATTGCAATGAATACTGCAGATTTCATTATCACTAGCACATATCAAGAGATTGCAGGAAGGTCTGATGTTTTCTTCATTTAAGGAGCATTTGGAAATTTCTGTTTATTTATTTTTTCTGGGCACACCAAACTATTATGTACTTTCTCAGGGCTGTTTTCTGAATATGGGAGACCAGAAAACCAAAAAGTGTGTTTTTTGGATTTTGCCCCTTTGAGCTAATTAGAATCAGCTGGTACTTTAATATGTGCATATGAATATATGACTTTGTTGCTGCAGCAAGGATACTGTGGGACAGTACGAAAGTCATTCTGCTTTTACCCTTCCTGGTCTCTATCGGGTGGTTCATGGAATTGATGTTTTTGATCCCAAATTCAACATCGTGTCTCCTGGAGCAGACATGCAGATTTATTTCCCTTATACAGAAAAGCAACATCGCCTTACTGCTTTACATGGTTCAATTGAAGCACTCTTATTTAGTCCTGAGCAGACGGCTGAACATATGTATGTAATACTCTCCATGACACTTCTTTCTTGTTCTATCTTGTTTGACGTCTACTATTTAGTAATGTCTTCACCTAATATTGGGACATGTTACTCTGATATATATTCCTGAATGCTGATTCATTCTTTTTTGGATTCATCATAGTCTCGGTGAGTTATTCGTTTTGTGAAACCTGAAAATGATTGTTTGCAAACCCAACGAAGGTAATTCATGTCTCCTCCACTGTATTGAAACCCAACCATGCTAGTAAGAACGTCTTAGATATTCTCATTCCTCCGATTTCATCTCATTCACTATATATGACTGTCAATAATACGTACCAAGTCTCTAAGACAAATTTTAGGTCAAACAGGCTTAACCATACAGTCTTGATTATATTACATTATGGCTGAAGGAGTTGGACATTTTCTTTTCTTTGATTAGAGGAATCGGCAACTGGCCTGATCTCATACTTGGGTGACACGGGTCCATTCCAAACGCTACCACTATAACCCTGTGCTTATGTATGCCCCTCCACACGCACAGGTGAATTAGGAGAATTTGAATCTCGAACCTCCTCACACATAATAGTTCATTTTCATAGCCGGCCATCGCCAATTGAGCTGTCCCCAGAGACTGAGTTGGACATTTTCTAAACATAAAGTAGTCATTCATTTCATGCTTGCAATTTTTCTTTCATATTGGAAAAAGAAGGCAGCAGAGGCTGCAATTTCATACGGTTGAGTTGACCCAATTGATTAATTCATCAATTTTGCACGTTTTGCCATGTTTTCAGATGTGTCATGAATGACCATAAGAAACCCATTATCTTTTCTATGGCAAGACTCGACCGAGTTAAAAATATGACAGGATTGGTTGAATGGTTTGCAAAGAACAAACGCTTGAGGGAGCTGGTTAACCTTGTTGTGGTTGCTGGGGATTTTGACCCATCAAAGTCCAAAGATAGAGAAGAAGTGGCTGAAATTGAAAAAATGCATACACTTATTAAAGAGTATAACCTGAATGGTCAGTTCCGATGGATATGTGCACAAAAGAATAGAGTGCGAAATGGTGAACTTTACCGCTACATCTGTGACACAAGGGGTGCCTTTATACAGGTTAGCCTTCTCCTCATCGTAATCTTCGAAGAAGATAGGATCCTGCACCTCGAGATTCCATATCAGGCTTTTCAATATCTTATCTATAAGTATACAGCTATCAAATTCTAGTTATGCTGTGTGAAGGTTGTAGTTATCATTTATCTAGAAATGGGATTTATCACTAACGTCAACATTTTCCGACTTGATTATGTTTCAGCCTGCACTTTATGAAGCTTTTGGGCTTACTGTTGTTGAGGCAATGACATGTGGTCTTCCTACATTTGCAACATGTAAGGGAGGTCCCGCTGAAATTATTGTGGATGGAGTGTCTGGATTTCATATTGATCCCTACCATGGGGATTCTGCAAGTGAACGCATTGCTGACTTTTTTGAGAAGTGCAAGACAGATCCCAGTTACTGGGACACCATCTCTAATGGAGGTCTACAGCGTATCTATGAAAGGTAAGTTCAGGGCTGATTTTCATAGCACTTCTTTCCTCTTCTCATCATAACCAATAATTTTGTGTTATTTGGTAATTATCAGTTTGCTTTTACCAGTGCTTCACATTGAAGAACAAATGAAGGGACATCAGTGGATGCCAATTCTTTAGGACAGTACTAGATTGTGTAGTATAGGTGACTAAGTTGGTGTTGGGAGTGCCTCTTTTGCAGGTATACATGGAAGATTTATGCTGAGAAATTAATGACGTTGGCTGGAGTTTATGGCTTTTGGAAGTATGTCTCAAAACTGGAAAGACGAGAGTCATTCCGCTATCTTGAGATGTTTTACATCTTGAAGTACAGAAATCTGGTTAGTGTTCTTGAAATATTTGATTGTGGATATGTGGCTATGATGGTCATCTTGGCTTGTTTAGTACTATATTAGAAAATTTGGGAGAAGTTAGTGTGCCTTCGTCTGAATGTCTGCTTTTGTGGGCAGGTTAAAACTGTGCCATTTTCTGTTGAAGAAAGCACCGATGGTATTGAAGAGAAGAGTGCATAATTGCCTACCGGAGATGTGCCATCCAAGGGAGCTTCTGACTTGGTTTATAAGAATTGAGTGCCTCAGCTACTCCCCTGGTAAATAAACACTGAGTGGCACATTGATACTATGTAATGACCATATTCTCGTAACGCCATCTCGTTTTCTCCCATATTTCTTGGTCCTGGGGTTGCTGTTTATTTGTATTAGGCGATATGAACATATTCCGTTGGAATACAAAGCCTGGAACATATTTTGTATATTAAAATATTAGTAATTAAAGCCAATGTGCTCCATTGTAGATGAGTCCCGAGCACGTACACTGTGTCTTCTACTAGCTGTAATTAAATTCGATTGCAATTGAATGAGAAACTTTACGGTACATAGCGTAAGGCATCGTATATCTATCCACCCTGCAGGACTGTCTGCCCTGAACTTTGACCATAAAATTTCAAGTTTTTTGGGGCAGAAAATCAGTCAGTATTAGTTTCCGGTGGATAAATTCTGCATCGTGGATAGTCGTTGTTCAGATAAAACTATTAAATTTCCAGTGGCTTCTGAGATCTCAGGAGAATCCACACAGATAAACCCCTTCTTCTTATTTTATTTTTTATTTTTTACTAATTTATCACTGCAAATTCACAATTTTAAAGAAATCCAAGACGATGCTTTGAATTGACAACTACATTACCCCTTTAACTAAAACCCACCTATGGTAACATCTAGATTTTCTTTTCTCATCTGATAACATCTACATTTCCTTTTCTCATTTGTTTTCTTTGAAAATCTAAATTTTTCTATTTAGTCAGGGAGGGACTTATTTTAATAGGTGAAAATTTCTTCTGGATGATGATTTTTTGTCGGAATATTTTCTGGTTAGAATGCGGTAATTTTTTTTTGTTTTTTTTGTTTTTTTTCGTTTTAGAGTTGAATTCATTTTTTAATGATAAAAATAGATTCAGCACCCTCAGGAACCTTTAGTGACCTAAAATTTTAAAACTAATATTTTTTAATACAATATTAATTATTGTATGCACTTGAAATATGGTTTGATATACACTTGAAATATATATGGTTTGATTTGAGATGATGTAAATTGGGATGTATACATGTCCAATATGGAGTGGGATATGTGCCATTTATCTTGGAAGTTTGGGATATAAATTTTGGATATATACTATTCAATTTGACGTAATCGAGATCACTTTAAATTGAGCTATATATTCTAGCATATAGTAATTTAAATTCCATGTATTCTAACTTATAGTAATTTTTGTTATTTATTTAGATTAGGATAAATATATAAGTAGGATAGATATTATTTATATTGTTCAATTTAAATTATGTATTCCACCTCAAGCATATATAGTAAATATATAGGGTAGTTATTGAGATATGTATAGGTTATGATAGAGGTTATTATATATTGTTCAATTTGAATATGTATATCACCTTAAGTATATATTTACTATATATGGTAGTTATTGTTATTTCAGAGCTAATGAGAACTTTTTCTTCGTGACTTTTAAATCTCAATTGATGTAGGTTGTGATATATACATGTTTAATTTAGAGTGGGATATGTGCTATACACTCTTGAATTTAGTTTGGATATTTGTTGTTGAATTTGAAGTGATTTGGATCACCTTATATATATATATATATATATATATATATATATTAGTATTATCTATTTAGATTAGGATATACATTATTATATATTTGCTCAATTTGAAATGATGTAGATCACCTCACAACACATCGTATTTATTTATTATATATGGTAGTTATTATCATCTCATAACTAAGGAGCAAATGTTGTATATCCCATATTAGTGGTAATTAATATCCAAATCACCTCATATCTAATTATCTAAAAAGATGAACATGTCCTTAAGGCCCCCCTTGTCATGTATTTCAAATATCGGTCATGATGCGCGCGTCACACATGTCCAACCTGAGTTTGACTTGTGCCCTATTCGTAGGACATGAGTCAAACTTGTGTCATACACGAGTCCTACTTGTATCCTAAAATTTAGACATGTTTTTGGTGAAAAAGAGGCCCAAGACTTCTTAAAATTGATTTTTTGCCTTATTCTTACGCTGATTTGATCATAGGGTTGGAGCTCTTAGAGGTTTTGGAGTGCAACTAAAGGTGATTAAGTAATGTTAGAAGGGATTCCAAGTGTTAGGAAGAGGATTTGTCCAGTCCTTACTAATGCTATATAGTTAATGGTAATTTTAAATTCTTAAAAGTAAAATGATCAACTTAAATTTTTAATATTACTGTTGATTGTTTCAAGATGTTTGAGAATGGTTACAACCTCATTGGATTTCATATGGAGAAAGTAAATTTTAGATCCCACTCAAAATCCCCCAAACTTAATAGTTAAATCTCACTTTGTTATGTTAGATGTAACCTTTAACGTAACAATCAAATTAAGAATCAAATACTCTATGCAAGTATCAAATCATTTACATATAACACAATCAAAAGAATCTCATCTTTCACATGTTGAACACAAATACTACAATTTAATTCAAAATTTTATCAACGAAAATGAAGAAAGAATCTATCAATTTGCTCATACCATACCTAAGCTCCCTCACCATTTACACATTGAATATAAATACTATGTTGTGGTTGAATAGCCTGTATTATCAACAATGGAGAAAGTACCTACCAATATTCTTATATCGTACTTGAGGCCCCTATTTCAAGCAATGCAAATATTTTCTCAACTTGCACACAAGTAGAAGAGTACCACCCTACAAGAACCGTAGTGGTTTCTTTATATAGATGTCGTAAAGATCTGTAAGTAAGAAGACACTCTTCACATCCATCTGATGTACTTTGAACCAAGAGTAGCAACAAGAGAAAGATGACAACTTAACTAGAATTTGTCTTTGCCATAAAAGTACATGCTTTAGTGTAGCCAACACCACCTTTCTGTGAGAAGCCCTTAAACTAGTGATTGAGTTTTGTATCTCTCCACAACACCATCTAAAGTGAATTTGGTTTTCTTGACCAGTTTTCTTTTCACCCCATTCTTTCCTTTTGCACAATAAGCCAACTCCCAAATATTTTTGATATGTAAAATGTAGTGGATATTCTATTGGATAGTTCATCACAATAGATCTTACAAGTTAGTGAGAAAATTTAGGTACCATTATACTCTATTGTGCAATGTTTAATAATGAATAAAATTAATTTTTACATGCATAGGACTTGAAAAGCTGAAATAAATTAAGAATAATGCTACAATAATAAGTACCACATCAGTGACAGAATGAACACAAAATGTACCTTGGGAAAACCAATACCAGAAAACCTAGTGAGAAATTAAGCACTGTGCCTTGTTCATTTTTTCACATAGGTTAAATGCAAACACAAAGAAAGATGGATTCACTATGGAGTTGCAATAGACATTGTGCCTTGAATTGTGGCTTTAGGGATTTCTACTTCCTTTGTTCTCATAATATTCCACTCCTTTGCTTTGCTCAATTATGGAACAAAGAACTAATACAGTAGCAACAAAACCCCTTTCTTTCCTAGTAGAGTGATGTTTAGCATGCCCAATAGCCATCTAGGGCTAGGGTCAAGGTTTTTGCATGTGTCAAATCATGTTGAAGGTTAGGGTTTTGAACCCCCTACAATATTCTTGAATGTCCACACATTAATAGCTCCACATTTGTGAATAATGGGTGTTGACGTGGTATTTAGTTGGCATTGTGGTGGTTAAAGCTCAAGTCAACATGTGAGAGACAATTTCCACATATATATTATTATTAAATGGTTGGAAATATCTTGACGAGTGGAACAACATTCGAAGGATAACTTCCACATACATATTGTTGTTAAACAACTGGAAATACTTCAATGACGGAAACAATGCTGGAGGGCTATGAACTTCACATAAACAATAAATGACCATTTAATGCTTGAACATACACTAGAAGTTTCATGGCTCGAAATCACTAAAATAGGTTCTACACCAAAAATGGGTGTTACAAGTTCATTACTCTAGTTTTTTTCTATTCATGAATTACCAAAAGATAGGAAATATTTTATAGTGACCATTTTGAAGCAAGCTTATCCATCTTGGGAGGTTTTTTTGTCACATACCCAAGCCCTTTGTAGCCTTTTTGATGAAGAGGGGGGGCACCATTTTATTTCCTTTTCATTGGATTAACCCTTTTGGGGTTCCACTAATTCATTCCCCCCTCTGAATGACCTTACCTTGATTCATTTGAAAGAACACCTTCATATCCGTTGGTCACATTCGAACAATCTATTGACTCCTTTTAAGACATGCACATATGTAGGAATTTTGGGCTATGTAGGAATTTTGGGCCCTTTTTCGACTAGCCTATTGGGTGTGATAATTTCTAACATGAAATTCTATTGCATTAACTGATTTATTTCTCCTACTTATTTTCCACAATAAGTTATTTACAAAACCCTTCAGTAAACATCAAAGTAAATTCTACTGGAGTTGTCACATAATAGCATAGAGAAAAGAATAGTGAAATACAAGTACAAGAATCAATCACATCAACGCAATTGTTTTTGGAAAATAGTCCTTGGAAAAACCCAATGTGGGAAAACCAGTGCGGCAGATGAGGGTTTATTTATTATTCTTCAGCAACAATTTCTTTACAAGGAATGATTTGTAGAACATAGAGAAACTTTTGTGAAAACACCTGAGATAATTTTCCTCCACCGTTTGGAGAAATTCTAACACCTAAGAGACCCTCCAGCCTCCATTGCATCATCTTTGTGTGAGGATTGCGTCCCTTGCTGCGCTACCTCTCTGCGTTGACCCTCTGATGCATTACGTCCCCTCCTCCTCAGTCTTCCACTGATGCTGACACCCTCCTATTCCTTCATCCCGCAACTCTCCCTTTGAAATCGAATTCTTACTTCTTAAGAATCGATTTCCCTCGGGTTTCTGAGTATTTGCTCAATGTGTCTCCAAATGACTCTCAAGTCTTCATTTATACTTTTTCTATTAAGATATCAATGGCCGTGATCTAATCTCTAATCAAAGAATAAAATTAAATTAGACTTGATCCTCATCTCTTAAAAGCTTCTCACCCATATTTTCATTAATAC
Organism: Pinus taeda; assembly: GCA_000404065.3. Classification (NCBI taxonomy): domain Eukaryota; kingdom Viridiplantae; phylum Streptophyta; class Pinopsida; order Pinales; family Pinaceae; genus Pinus; species Pinus taeda. Next base: position 203,590 of record APFE030336588.1, read on the forward strand.
CCATTAATATTTTAATTTCCCTAAGTTTAGACTTAGGAACCCCATTAAAAATATCAATTATTTTAATAAAATACAATCCGACTGGAATCTCACCAAATGATTTTTGGGTCTTGGAGACCTCATGTGTTCTAGCCCCTCCACAAAATTTCGAAGCTAGAGCACATTCGATGCTACCCAAAAATCAACATTGGGTGCTTTTGAATGGTCTCACTGGGCCCTTCTTAAAGATGTGCTCGATGCACAAGCATAGGTCATTGACCTTATTTGAAAGACATCCTCTTTTTTGAATGATTTCCTTGATGGAAATGCCATTGGGGTCTTTTAAAAGTGGTCGAAAGGATGGCCATTAGCCACTTTTGAAGGATCCATTTTATAGATCATCAAGCCTATTCAAAAGAACACCTTTTGAAATTCCTCAATGAACATTAGGACTCTTCAAAAGATCAAATTCATCTCTTTTGAAAGTCTTCCATGAATTATTAGGTATATTTGAAAGATCAACCTCAAAACATTTGAAAGTCCTTGATGAAATATTGGGTCTCTTTAAAAGGTCAACTCCTCATATTTTGAAAATCCTTAATGAACTATTGAGTGTTTTTGAAAGCACATTAAACAAATAGAAACAAGGTTATTGGGATTCTTTCGAAGAAGACTTTGATTGGAGTACTTCAAAATATCATCTTGAAGTAAAACAAAAGGGGATTTTCAGCCCATTTGAAGAAATACTTTGAGTTTAATAGAATCTAGTCATCTTGAATTGAAGAAACCCTTCGAAACAAACAACCAAAGGGCCATATCTACTGCCATTCAAATTAAATACTTTAAATACAAGGGCCTAGAATCAACACTAGTGCCATCTATTCCCAACACAAAAAACCATTTCACACTAGATTTGGTACATGCCATCCGTATCAAATGCAACACACAATGCCAAAGGGCATAACCAAAAATTCAAATGAAATTATGCAAGAGTAGTGTGAATTACAAAGGCATGAAGCTTATCTATGCAACCATCATGCATGTGTAAGACTTGAATGCAATAAGTAATTCAAATGCATGACATAAATATGAGTGAATACACTCTAAGTTCAATAGACATCTACAATGACATGCATTCAACTATTATAGTAAGGATGGTCATGCAACATCATTTAACCATGAATTCTACTCCAATTTAATAATAAAAAATACGTAGCTTAACTACATAATTTAATAATGAATTCAACATAGAGTGGCACACTTATCTTTTGAAAATGTTAGTCCAAAGAAGTTGCTGCTAGTGAGCAATTTTTCACCCAACTATAGGAAATCCTCTATGTACCCACCCCAAAGCTAGCCTATGATGCCATCTAGGTGAAGGAAACTTTTCCTAGGCACTCAAAATAACTAACCCAAACCAATTACTCTCAAGCTCGACCAACAATTTTACCTTAGAATTGTTGGACTAATTTCCGCACCTCTGGAATTGATCATGTGGACTAACCACCACCCTATGAACATGGGACTAACCACCAACTCAAGGTAATGTTATATGTTTGGATTTTTACTAATTCTTCTAGGTTTTGGTTTAATGGAAAACCTCAACATGGTATCATATCCTTGGCCCACGTTTGATTCCCCCATGTTACTTCAGGGGTCAGGGGGTGTTGGACTAACTGCCACACCTTTGGGAATTGATCAAGTGGATTAACCACCACCTTGGGAACATGGGACTAACCGCCCAATCAAGGTAATGTTATGGGTTTAAAAGTTTACTAATGCTTGCTGGTTTTGGTGTAATGGAAAACCTCAATAAGAACTCTCTAGGGAATGCTCTAGTTAGCCCAACCATTACATTATGAAAATTTCAAGCCCTAGGTGGCTAATGTCCTTGTGATATCAATCAAACAAGTAGATCATTGAACTTGATTAATGTTGAAACTAAAATTTAGACTATAGCATCTAATCTAGAGATAAAAAATAGGCTAAAAAATGAAAGTGCTTGGAATCTCCCGAAACCAGCGACAATTTGTAGTGTTCATCCTCTTGATTCCAACGACGCTTGAATCACCTCAATATGACATCATATGAAGAAGTCATGACGTTTTGAAGTTTTTGACCAACAACCAAAAATCAACAACAGGGTTGACTAAGTTGCTGATTGGGCAGCTCGTACAATTGACATCATCAGTTGACTATGTAGGGTATGGTGTCAGATGGGCCAATCCTGAGCTGATATGTGGCATCATTATATAGGGTAAAAGGGATGTCTTTTGGTTGGTTTGTGCAGTTTGAGGTGGCCCAATTAGAGGATGCCACATGGCGCTATCAGAGGGCTCCACATGGCCCTCTATGATTGGCCAAATTTTTTATATATAGGTCCAAAGGCCTCGATGGGGTTCAACCTCTCGACCGACAGTGCAACAACTCTGCGCTCCACCACCACACCATACGATTAGTTCTTAACCCATATGGGCCACAGGTTACATTTAAATTTGTACTGTTCGATGGATGGGAGGAGGGGTTGGGCGGTAGCCCTGGCCCTTGGTCAAGCCATCACCATGTTTCCACAACGCACGACGAAAGGGATAGGGTTGGGCACTTGGCCCTAGCCCCAGTCACATCTGACACCCATGTGCCCACAATATAGGATCTAACGGAGAGGGGCGGGGCAATAGAGGAGCTTTGGTTATGTAGTAGCCCAATCATGCTTTGGTTCAGTCATGCTTAAGTTTTGTGGTGGATTAGATGTCTCAGCCTGCAACCTCCGAATTATCCTCTTTGTAATCAATTGAACTTATTGCTACTTCTTCTTGTTGAGTGAAGTTTACATGTATATTTATAGTTGTTTCCAACTGTAAAATGAGCTGACATGAGAAATTTCTGAGGCCGACCTGTAGAATATTAGTTTGGAGGTCGACTTGCAAGGTGACTTTATGGAGGAAGCTTATGACAAAATAGATTTTTACTTTGACTTAAAAATACTAAAAGTCTATAATTAAGGCTTGATCTATGGCAATTGACCCAAGTATGAAATACATGCTTTAATAAGTCAAACTAATAATAATAAATATTTCTTTTGACAAATATATTACATTATAACTCAAGTACAATTATGAAGACCAACACTAGTTACATTATTCAACACTCCCTCTTAACTAAGGAGGTATTCATAATTACATATAAGTGCATGGAAGATCTCAAAATAACATGAACTACGAAGAGTCCAAACCTGACTAGGATATTTTATCTGGGTGGGACTAAGACGGACCCAATCTTTCAGCGACTCTAGGTACCACTAGGCTTACTTGCTAGCCATCAACCCAGGGATCTAGGTGCGTATCCAAGGTAGGAGCTCCATGATCAATGCCACCCTCCCTCTTCGGGATCAAAACATCATCACAATCGGCTAAATGTTCTCCCAAGAATCCTCCATTAAATGCTTCAACTCTCCTAAACTAGATATATCCATTTGATCAAGCATGCTTCTCCTTGTGGAGATATTTACATGTACAAACACAACCCCAATAAGTAATAAACTTTCAAATATATGCCTATACAAGTAAATACCAACCTTCAGAGTTCCCAATTATCTTGATGCCACTTAGTTACTCATATCCAATTGTTTGGAATCTTTTCTTCTTTTATTTCTTCAGCAACACTAAGACATCCTCTATTTCATATTTATTTATTTTCCAATTTCTTCTATGAGGTATTCAATATGATATCCCTCTCAATTGGGGAGATGTACTGTTTTCTTCTAACCATGCTCCCTTTTAATTTAGGGAAATCAATAATATCGAAGAACCTTCAACCTTTCATGACTTTATCAAGGTTATCTTGATCATCATCATCCTTCTAGCTTCCTTCATCATACTCATCATTATTTTCAATTACGAATATCTCCAACATCTTGAAGATTATGTACCTGCAAAATTTTAATAGCAAGTACAACCAAATACATACAGAAGCATGAGGTTAATTATGTTAAAATCTCATAATGGAAGTGTCAAATCATCAAATACCTAAACTTAGTTAGGTCCAGGTCATATCTTTTATCTTCTAGATTTCTTGTTAGGGTTTTGTCATAAACCCTAGACTCCACCTTGAGACACAAAGCTTTAGATATCAATAGTTCAATCCAATCATAGTACTATACATCTAAAATATATTTTATGACAGACTTTATTAGGGTTTGTTCCAAACCCTAGATTCTTCATTGTAATATTGTCAAGTCCTAGAATATCAATTTCTACCAGGGTTTTAACACAGGCCCTAGAATTCCACAAACTAAAATAATTAAGTCAATGTACTCGCATATACATATCTAGGATTTCATAATCATGAATCATAATAATATTTTCTAAGACAATTATCAATACATCAATGTTAGATATGTTACAAACTTGATTAGATTAGGGTTTTGAATAGACAAATGAATATACACCTAGGGTTTTATTTCTAGAATTTTTACTACAACTATCACAAGGGTCTTGCTTATAAACCCTTATATTACCAATCCTTAAAAATCTAGGGATACATATAGACATTAATAGAAAACCCTAAAGGACTATGGTTTTTATCATAGCAATAACAAAACCCTAAACATAGGATGAAGAGGTTTTCTGGATTTTACTAACAAACCTAAGTAGGATAGGGTTTCATAATCAATATTGACACACCCTTAGGTTAGGCTTTTACAAAAACCCTTATAGGGTTCCACAAAAGTGGTCAAATGATGATATTAGGAGGGTAGATTCAATCTAATGATTAATCACCCAAATATGAATCTTTTAAGATTCAATTTTTTTTGACATAACGATGTTAGTAATGTAACACAAATTTCAAAAGATAATGAATACACATTTTATATTGAGACAACTTTATAACAAATTTTATAGTCTAAGACGTACCTTGAGATGTTTCTTAACAAACCTTGTATGGATTCCTTGAAGCGCTCCCTTTGAATTAAGCCATGATCTTTTATACCTGTAATAAATGCTACCAAGAAAAACATGTGATACCAAGAAGAACATGTGATACTAGTGTTTTTCATATGTCACTTAGGGATTACAGTCTTTACCTTAGACTAACTATAAATAAGGATTTTTATATGGAACATCTAGGGTTTTATAATATTAGATACATTGAAATCCTTCAAGTCTTAGAAACTCATTTAAATAAAATAAATATATGTAACTCATGTTTACCTACCTTTGATTTGATGATCCATTAGACTTGTTGCATATACATTTGTTTAGTAAGGAATAGTGACAACACTTACTTGATTTCTTTGAGTTGGTTCCTAGAGCGTTGAATTCCCTTTGTTTGAGGAAACTTAAAGATTAGATATTGTCCATATTTTGGATGTGCCTAGGATGACTATCCTTTCTTACTAGGATCAATCTCTTTCATTCGGATATCTGCTTTTGAATATATATCTATATGACGGTCTTTATAAGAGAAGAGATTCTTTTTTGTTATGAAAATCTTTGAGTTTGGTTTCTTATTGTACTTATCTAGATATATACTCGACTTCCAAGGTCAACTTTCTATATCATTGTCTAGGTTCATACTTTGTAGTTATATATTTTTGAACAAAGGATAGTTTATCACCCAATATATTATTGTATAGCTTACTTCAAAATGATGATGTGAAGGAGAGTGATTTGCTCAGATTTTCAACTGCTTTTTGAATGTGACGGTGGCTAGTTGTAGGGCTCATATTTTTTGAAGGAGATCAACTCCCTTTCACAGTGATTGTGGATATCAAAATGAACTTGTAAGATATACAACAAACTTGCTCCTTTGATGACTGATGATGATATATTCACAAGTTTTGTAGCACAAAAAATAACTCTTAAATGATGATTTCAGACTATTTAGAGGAGCCTTACACCTTTGATTGCTTCTCCATATAACTTGGTCTTTCATGGGATATTTAATTAATCATTCGATCCTTCAAACACAAATTTTATGTCTTTGCTCATTTTTGTATAGATATGCGGTTATACGTATTATGATTAGGATTATTAGGGGATCCCAAAAATTTGTTAGTGTTTCCTTAAGGAACTTGGCCTTAGGTATTTAGATTATTGTAGATGATTCTTTCAACTTCCTGCAATTTTCATGATATTGAAACCCATTTTCAAACATCTTGCGAGGGAGTAACCTTTTTCTTCCAAGAATTCTTTTTCCAACAAGGTGTTCTTCAACCTTCTTCCACCATAACTCTAATACCATGTTGAAAAATCCATTAGGGTGGAAAATTGGTTGTTTATTTAGTTGATTTATCTTATTATGATATTATCTTATGATGTTTCATTATCAGTTCGTCTTCTTTAAATTTAACTTGTTCTTATAATCAAGACTAATGCCAATCAATAAACAGAGAAGGACACAAGATGTAGGCACACAACCATGGAAAAACCCATAGGTAGGGGAAAACCCAATCAAGAACTCTTCCTTCAGTAGATTCAAAAGCAAAGTTGAGATGATCAAGATCCTTATAACCTACACCAAAGGCTTCTTCCATCCATCAAGTCAACCTTGTTGCATCATGATTCAATTATGAGTCCTATATTTAGTATTTTGTTCTTTAATACTTTCTTCCTGCTATAATATGATAACATAGTCCTGCAACCCTTGACAAACTTCAGTACTATGCTTCAATCTTGCAACTATGTCATGCTTTGGTCATACTTCAGTAGTGTCATACCTCAGTGCTGTGGCAGCCCAATTATGCTTCAGTCCTGTGGAAGCCATAATCATGCTTTGGTCCTGTGGTAGTCCTAGTCATGGTTCAGTCCTGTGATAGCCCAATCATGCTTCGATTTCGTCATGCTTTGGTTATGTGGTGGATTATATGTCTTGGCCTGCAACCTTCAAATTATCCTCTTTGTAATCAATCGAACTTGTTTCTACTTCTTCATGTTGAGCGAAGTTCACATGTATATTTGTAGTTGTTTCCAATTGTAAAATGAGCTGACATGAGCAATTTTTGAGGTCGACTTGTAGAAGATTAGTTTGGAGGCTGACCGACAAGCTGTTTTGATGGAGGATGCTTATGAAAAAATAGATTTTGACTTTGACTTAAAAATCCTAAAATCCTATAATGAAGGCTTGACCTATGAAAATTGACCCAAGCATGAAATCCATGATTTAATAAGTCAAATTAATAATAATAAAGATTTGTTTTGAAAAATATATTACATTATGAATAACATAAAATTATGAAGACTGACACTTGTTACATTCTTCAACAAAACCTTGCTTTGAACTTCTTAATCTTGCCATGCACAACATGCTTGATCTTGTAGAGCCACCTAGAACTCACAATTGAGTTCCTCTATCGTCTTGTTACTATGTCCCAAACATCATTCTTTATGATGGAGGTGTACTCTTCCACCATGACATCTTGCCATAACTATTGGTTTGCTACCTCCTAAAAACTGGAACGATTAAAATCTAGAATGATGCTTATCAATGTCATATAAAATAGAGACTTCTTTGGAGGTTTTCTCTCTCTGAATGTGCTCCTAGGAGTCTCAACATGATCCTAAGAATCTCTTGATGTATAAGAGAAACATTCAAGTCTCCTGGCAATAGTGGAAGTGGCTATTATTTCCCCTTCTTCACTTGAATGTTGTTGTGATACTATGGAGATGACTGGTGATCTAGATTCAATCTTCAGAGGTTCCTATTTCTCATCTTTGTCACTAGGTCTAGAATATCCTTTGACCTACGCTCATTTCTTAGGACAACAACCTTGGCATACTTGCCATGTTTTCACCATGCATACACCATGTTGTTCAATATTGAACTCAGGAAGACATGTGAGTATCTCCCTTAGAATATGCAATGCCTTGTGATGCAAGTGGCTACCATAACTCACAAAAGCTATCACTATTATGAAACATAGCTCGAACAAGTCCACCCTACAACCCATATAAATTACCTTCTCTAATCCCTATTACCTAAGATTTATCTAGGCTAGATTCCTTTGGTTTGATGAGGACTTGCTAGTTTTTGAACACCTCTACGAAGACATTATCTTCCATAATTGAAATTGAAAGAAAATTCTTCATCAGATTTGGAACACAGAAGACATCATGAAAATATGAAGAGTTACTTGAATCAAGCTAAAAGGGATTAGTAGCAACTCTAACTACAAGGTACTTGGTATCGTCACCAATCCTAACTTGTACTCCTAATTCTTGTGTCTTTAGACTATAAGACATTTTCTAGGTTGATGTCATATGTCAAGATGCTTTGTTTTCCACATACCACACATACCTTGGAATCATATCGATAGAAAGGAAAATACTAGTAGGAAATCCTTCTTGAACTTGGAAAAAAACTCGTTCATCTGAGTTTTTGCAAAGGCTACTCTCTTCTTCCATTACTAGTCACCTTTACCCTTATTCTTTGGACACTATGACACATAATGAGAATTATTGTGAAAAATGAAGTACTTGATTTTACTTAAGTCATTTCCTAGCTATGACGTTGACACTTCACTCTTTTCCTAACCCTTGTGGGTCCTTTACTTGCACCATTATTTAATTGATCGATAGAGCTAGTTTCTTGTTTGCTGGATTTTGACTCCATCCAAATGTTCACCTAGATATAGTCATCCCAAAGACTCTCAAAGCTAGGGAGGTTTTCTTGAGTGTATGTGGATTTGAAAAATTGTTCCCATGCATTTGGGGAACCATTCAATTCCATGTTCATTAGCTCCACATCTTCAACCTTCTCCTTAATTGTTGCAAGTTGATCATGAATATGTTAGAACTTCATAAGGTAACTAGTTGTTGGAAATAATACTGAGAGGGGGGTGAATCAGTATTAGCAAGTCAATAATATTTCATTTCCATATTTTGATTCATATACACTACTTCAGTTAATGAAACTTGCGTGTATACACAACTGTATATAAGGCAACAAGCGTATATCCTGTAAACTTATAATTTAGTTAATTCTTCATATGTTGATCTTTAATTTGTGCATCAGAACCATATAAACAGTAACCAGGAGCAGTAAAAATAGAACAAACAGTCACACATATGAACACAAGATATAAGGTGGAAACCCAATGTGGGTGAAAACCACTTGCTGCAATCGTCTCTATCTTCCTTTTAATAAGAAACTTCTTTTTACAATATTTTGTACTAGTGTAGTCTTATACTAGTACGCAAGCTTCTACCTATAGAAGGCTACAACCTTCTCTCATTCTCCAGCTTCTCTTGGAAGGGAGCTACAACCCCCTTATCTCTTGTACTAGCTGAAGTACTAGTACATAGGTGCTGACCTACAGAAGGCTACAACATTCTCTTTTCTTCCAAGGACCACGTTTCATTAATTTTCAAACTGGATCCATCAACATCATCAATCAAACATCAAATATATCTGCATTAATCAATCTCCTTTGCACCAACAAAAACTGAATAAAACAATCACTTCTTTGAATGTTGTAACCAGAATACAGTAACAGTAACCAGAACCCAAGCCAGAACCCAAAACATTGCAACAACAATCAGAAGTAGCTAAAGCATATTTTATGAGGTGTACGCTACTTCAATGTGACGAACCTGTGTGCATATGCACTTGTATCAAGGAAAACCTGCGTATACACACTTTTGAAATGTCGAACCAACGTGTATACGCGCCTTTGCTATAATGAACTTGTGTACAGGTCTGTAAATGATGATTTTAACCTTTACAATTATTTAGACATTAGTTATACCCAGATCATCATATTTACAGATTACGACATGCGCCAATTATTCAGATAAAAGATCAAAACCACACAAAGATACTTCGCTTCAAACCTTAAGATCTTGACCCTTCAATAGAACTTATCATTCATCATGTGCTCAGGTTCATCCTTGATTCAAATCTAGCTGTGCAACACAACCTAATCACCTGTATTCTAGATCTTGCTCTTCATTAGATATTCAATTCATGAGTACCTTTGCCTAATGCTCTTCTCCTCCTTTTATAGTCTTAGGACTTACTCAATACCTTGGTCCAAAACCACTTAGAATCAATACCTTGGACCAAATACCTGGGGTCAACACGTCGGATAAGATACCTTGGACCAATACCATGGATCACAATACCATGGACAAAATACCATGGGCCAAAACCAAGTTTTCCAACATGTATGTGCCTTTCCTTTCGTGAAAGTGCGTGTGTATGCTATACACACCTGTTGGTCTGCGAACCTGCGTGTACACATGGCTTGGTCAATGGGAACCTGTGTATACCTCTCTTTCTTCATTCTGTGAGCCTGAACTGTGATGTGTCATCTGCGAGAGTTGCCATCAAGGACAACACTTGTGTCACAGCGCCAAATCTATGTCATAATGCCAACAATCTCCCCCTTTGGACTTGATGGCAACCCCAAGTCACTCTCCCCCTTTGTCATCAAGGGAAAAGGGTTATGCTCTCCCTGAGTACATGCCGCATTCTCTGATATGCTGAAGTGTGCTGTCCATGCTCCCCCTGACTGTAAGCAAGGTCTACAAAAAGATGTTCTACAAGAAGAACATGACTCTATACATCATACATGACTTTCCTACAACCAAAGACTCATACAGACATCCATCTCCCAACTAGGTGGGGATATACTAAGATTGACTCATCCACCCAACCAAGTGGGGATATACCAAATGTTTAGACATGACATAATAAGAACATTACATCATCTATCCCATGCATAGTGGGGAAACAAAATAGGTCGTTACATGACCTTGATATAAAAGATATACATGACATAGAGACAAAATATCTAAAACAAGACTATGATAGTTATCAGCAACTATCATCGCAACATCTGTCAATCACCATCCAGATCAGCAACCATGATCTCCCTCTGCACCTGTTCTACCTGAATCTGTGAGTTTGTACCAATATCTTCTAAGATAATGCCAACAATACATTATTAGAAGTATATGCTACCCTTGAACCTGTGCCAAATGATCACTGTCAGACCCATATCAGATCCTTTTCATCTTGAGTCTAGCCCACTATTTTTCTTCAAACCAACATATACGTGACTGTATCCACAACAACCGGCGTATGTACGTAGATACGCTTCATGAAACTCGCGTACAATCACTTTTCTCTGAAACAGATAAGTTTCAACAGCAAGATGATGCATCAACTATTCCCAGCTTATGTCTGAGATATTCAAATGTCTCTTTGGGCAGTGGTTTGGTGAATATATCATCAACCTATTCTTTGGATGGAACGTACTCCAATTTGACCTTTTGTTCAAGCACTTGTTCATGGAGAAAATGATATTTGATAGGTATGTGCTTGGTCTTGGAATGCATGACTGGATTTTTTGAAATACTGATTGCACTTGTATTATCACATAGAATGGAGATGGGTGGAGTACATGTAATCTAAATGTCTTGCAATGTTTGCATCATCCAAAGGAGTTGTGTGCAACAAGATGCAGCAGCCACATATTTTGCTTCAGCGGTAGATAATGCAATTGAACTTTGTTTCTTGCTAAACCAATACGCTAATTTGGAACCCATATAGAATGCACCACCACTAGTGCTTTTTTGTCACCCATGCTTCCTACCCAATCTGCATCTGTATATGCATGAAGTGTAAGATCTGTATCTCTAGGATATTGTTGAGCCTCAACCTTGCACCTTCCTACACAACCTCTTAACCCTCATACTCCACACACTTCACTCATCCAGTGGTTGAATCATTGCATTATAGTTTAAAAAGGACTGTTTATATCGTTTTCTAACTATACTGATGTCTGTTGTTTGGTTTAGTCTTTTGTTCATGTAGCTACGGAAACTTGTCAATTTCCGCAGCCCGCACAGGTTTCCGCAGCCCGCACAGGATTCCACAACCATTTTGTTAAAGACTGTGCTCCAGGTGTCTTCTGAAGGAACGAGCTATATGGGCAAGCTCCAGATGGCATGTACATGGATCGTGTCCCTTTGAACCGGCCAAATCATCATTTTGAAGCTGCGGTCAACCAAAGTCAAAGACGTGGCCAACCAAAGAGTCCAGCGGTGGCACGTTACTGTTAAAGGCACGTGAATGATACATGGCCTAGTTCCAAGCTCACGGAGGCTCCAGCGCACCCGAGGATCGTTCTTGACCAACGAATCTAATAGCCAACCACTCCAGGATTTAAGAAGCATAACGACAGTTACACTAGATCTCAGCTCATGAGATCTACGTGTCTATGGCACGCAGCTAATAGCCTAAGTAGTTGATTAGTTAACTGTAGGACTTTTACATTATAAATAACGCGTTTTCAAACGCTGTAAAGAGACTTTTGATGCATAGAATTTTTGAACTATTATGTAATTTCCGCATGCTGTTGGTTATTTTGTCACCCCACTGTTTTATATGTTGCTGATTTGAATACATGAGTAGACCTTTCTGAAGATAGTCTTGTGATCATTTGATTGGTTGAAGTGGCAGAGGGCCCCTGCACACTGAAGCCCTGTAAAGTATTTATCTAGTTTCATTATGCTTTTGTTTTGTCATTAGTTTGTACATAATATGTTTTGCTTTATGTTTTTTGCTGTTTATATCTTTGTCTTTATAAACTGATCAGTGCTTTTTGCAGGTCCTTTTAGGTAGCCCGGGCAATCTTTTATTTTCTTTAATAACTTTTGGCATATGTGATCATCTTGTCCTGCCTGCTAACCTTTATTTTCTGCAATTTACATTCAACATTGTCCTTTTCAAATTGTTATTTGTTTCTTTCTTTTTCTGCTAAATTAGATGCCATACTACTTGATAATTTTATGATTTCTTTCTGTGGTCAAATGACTATATCAGCAGGAGATCAGAAGATCACTAACTATGGTGTGATTTAAGTGTCATATTACTTACTCATAGTTGTTTTCCATAAAGTAGATTGAGCTGAATGGTAAAGAACTAAAGGAGTCTAACTAGTCTGATTAATTTCTTTTTACATTTAGTTATCATATTGCTTGTTATGTTCATGATTACTTCCCCAAGGTAGATTGAGTTGAGAGGTAAAGGATTTGAAGAATTCAAGTAGTGTGATTAGTTTCCTTATGCAATTTATTTTCTTTAACAATTAAATATCATATTGCTTTTTATGCTCGTGATTACTTCCCCAAGGTAGATTGAGCCAAGGGGAAAAGGATCTAAAAAGCTCAAGTAGTGTGAGTTAGCTGCTTTACTTTAAGTTTGAGTTGTTTTCCAAGTTTTTGCTTTCTTTTCATTTTCAGCAGCAAGGATACTGGGCCATTGCCATTAGTTCGCTTTTTGAT
>APFE030336588.1:239976-275070 GCA_000404065.3 Pinus taeda
TCACGAACAACACATCCATTTGATCGAAATACTACTTCATTTCCTTGATCACACATTTGACTGACACTCAATAGATTATGCTTTAGACCATCAACATACATAACATTCCCAACTTTAACCTTTTCTTTTAAGAGAACAGAACCTTTACCTTTTATGACAGAAGGAGTGTCATTTCCAAATGAGACCTTCTTTTCCTTTTCTAAGGCGTTATATGATTGAAGTTTTTCTTTATCACCTGTCATGTGTTTCGAGCATCCACTGTTGATGTACCACTGATTTTCTTGTCCTTCTGCATATAAAGCTATACCACATCTTTTTGGTTGTGGTTCTTTCTTTCTCCAAGTTTTGGGACCCAATAAAGTTTTCTCCTTCTGAGATGTTTGCTGAAATTTACTCCTGCATTCAGAATCTTCAAGACCGAAGTTGTTACAGATAGAGCACTCTATTTCATTTTCAAGAAGCGAAAAGTTATTGTAGGTCCTTTTCATGATCCCTGTCACATTATTTTGATTTCGTGCTTCTCTAGTCATGATGGTCTTGTAAGGAACACATTGAGTAGCTTTGTGTCTAAAGTTATTACATGAAAAACATTGGCCATTAAAGAAATTCCTGTGATTATCGAACCTACTGACTTGGTGTTTGTAGTTTCCATTGACATTCATTTTTGGAGAAAACTGAGTATGACTTACCTGAGGTTGGTTGTAGCTTTTGTTCATCCTTGAAGTAGATTGACCCCGATTTACTTGGTGGTTTGCTTTATGCCTTTGTTGACGATTTTCAAACTATTCATTGCTCTTTACTGCATCAAGATAGCTTTTAGTGGAGGTGGACGGTTTCTGTGCTTCTTCAGTATATCCTAGACTTGTCTTTATTAGTGGAGAATGTTTCACTTTGATAATTTCATTTAGGGTCTCTGATCCTTTAGAAAATTTAAGATTGAGAGCTTTTGTTTTCTCAATATCCTTTCTTAGACCCACAATTTCACATTCTAGTTTTTTATTGTGCTTATCCCTTTCAACAAGTTGGAATGTTAGAGTATCTATAATCATATTCTTTTCTTTTAAACAAATTTTAAGTTAGAGATTTCTTCATAAAGACCATATTCATCTAAAGCATCCAAGAAATCTTCATCTTCAAAAGCCATCAGAAGTCTATAATCATTACTATTTTCATCTTCATCACTATTTGATAAACCATCGCTATCTTCATGCGTATAGTAGCTCTTCTTACTTACACTTTATTTCCTATTCCATTTTGCTGATTCCTTACCTTTATCAAGCTTATCTTTGTGAGGACATTTGGCAGCATAATGACCAACTCTTCCACAAGCAAAACATTTTAAAGGTAGTTTACCTCTGAATCTTCCAGAACCCCGTTGGAGGTTCTTGACAAAGTTTGCTTCTTCCTCTCCTTCTGAAATATGTCCTGATTCATTGAGTTCTTCTCTTCCTGAAGCTTTGAATGCGGCTTCTCTCATATTTGATGGACCTCCTTTTCTCATTTCGAAAGAAGTTAAGCTTCCGTCAAACTTAGTAGACAAGGATCTTAAAACCTTTTCAACTAAAGTAACTTCTTGTATCTCTTCACCCAATTTTTTCATGCGATTAACAATCTCATCTATACGTAGGAAGTAATTAGCTATACTTTCATCATTGTGCATTTTGAGAGTTTCATCTTGAATTATGATAGATTGTAGTTTTGCATGTTTTACCTGATTGTCTCCTTCATAGCTTAGAATGATCTTGTCCCATATTTTTTTGGCGGTTTTGAGCTACATAACCTTGACAAATTCTGATTGTGACAGACTCCCCAATAATGTATTAACGACCTTGGCATTGATTTCATATTGCTTTTTACTTGCCGTATCTGTAGGAATTGCTGATGGAAATGTATATCCTCCTTCCACGATTTCCCAAACATTTGTTCCAAGAGATTGAAGATAGGCTATGGTTCTTACCTTCCAATAAACGAAGTTGCTCCCATCAAAGATTGGTGGTCTAATGGATGCCTCTCTTTCATAGTTACTCATGATGATAGATCTTCCTTCAAGCGATCAAGCTTCTTCTAAAGGACCTGCTCTGAAACCAATTGTTGGAAATAATACTGAAGGGGGGGTGAATCAGTGTTAGCAAGTCAATCATATTTCATTTCCATATTTTGATTCATATATGCTACTTTAGTTAATGAAACTTGCGTGTATACGTAACTGTATATAAGGCAACAAGCGTATATCCTGTAAACTTATAATTTAGTTAATTCTTCATATGTTGATCTTTAATTTGTGCATCAAAACCATATAAACAGTAACTAGGAGCAGTAAAAACAGAACAGACAGTCACACATATGAACACAAGATATAAGGTGGAAACCTAATGTGGGTGAAAACCACCTGCTGCAATCGTCTCTATCTTCCTTTTAATAAGAAACTTCTTTTTACAATATTTTGTACTGGTGCAGTCTTATACTAGTACATAGGCTTCTACCTACAGAAGGCTACAACCTTCTCTCATTGTCCAGCTTCTCTTGGAAGGGAGCTACAACCCCCTTAGCTCTTGTACTTGCTGATGTACTAGTACGTAGGTGCTGACCTACAGAAGGCTACAACCTTCTATTTTCTTCTAGGGACCATGTTTCATAAATTTTCAACTGGATCCATCGACATCATCAATCAAACATCAAATATATCTACATTAATCAATCTCCTTTGCACCAACCAAAACTGAATAAAACAATCACTTCTCTGAATGTTGTAACCAGAATACAGTAACAATAACCAGAACCCAAGCCAGAACCCAGAACACTGCAACAACAATCAGAAATAGCTAAAGCATATTTTATGAGGTGTACGCTACTTCAATGTGACGAACCTGCGTGCATTCACACTTGTATCAAGGCAAACCTGCGTATATGCACTTTTGAAATGCCGAACCAACATGTATACGCACCTTTGCTATAATGAACTTGCATACAAATTTGTAAATGATGATTTTAACCTTTACAATTATTCAGACATCAGTTATACCCATATCATCATATTTACAGATTACAACATGCGCCAATTATTCAGATAAAACATCAAAACCACACAAAGATACTTCTCTTCAAGCCTTAAGATCTTGACCCATCAATAGAACTTATCCTTCATCAAGCGCTCAGGTTCATCCTTGATTCAGATCCAGCTGTGCACCATAACCTAATCACCTGTATTCTAGATCTTTCTCTTCATTAGATTTTCAATTCATGAGTACCTTTGCCTAATGATATTCTCCTCCTTTTATAGTCTTAGGCCTTACTCAATACCATGGTCCAAAACCACTTAGAATCAATAAATTGGACCAAATACCTGGGGTCAACACGTCGGATAAGATACCTTGGACCAATACCATGGACCAAATACCATGGACCAAAACCAAGTTTTCCAACATGTACGCATATTTCCTTTTGTGAAAGTGCGTGTATACACTATACGTGCCTTTTGGTCTGCGAAACCGCGTGTACACGCAACTTGGTCAATGGGAACCTGCGTATACCTCTTTTTCTTCATTTTGTGAGCTTGAACTATGATTTGTCATCTGTGAGAGTTGCCATCAAGGACAAAACCTGTGTCATAGCGCCAAATCTGTGTCATAATGCCAACACTAGTATTGCGCTTAATTTGGTCATCTATATGGATCTAAGGTTATTTCATGATATCATTTTCCTGATTATGTTTTGACTCAGGTAAAAATGACTTTGGCATTGAACATCTATTTTGTCATCTTCTTCTTGGATATACGAGGGACCAAGTGATCCTTTGTGGCATACAAGATCATCCTATCAACCTTCACCTCATTCTTGTTATTGGCTATGAATTATTGCAGATTTGTAGGTAGTCACAATTCCTTTGACAAAATATCAAATTTCATTCTCTTTTGGTTAGAGTGTGACCTTCACCTTCCATGCTAATTAATATGAGGAACCATCCGATCTATCTTCAAACCTGAGGCTAACTATTCCCATCTTTGAGATCTATTATACAAACTCCCAAAAACAAACATAAGTTTGAAGTCCTCTAACTGTTGGTCCTTTTTCTAGTGGTTGATTTATTGTTATAGATCCTTGAGAATCTCAGTTAGCTCTGGTACCATGTGAAAATTTCAAGCCCTAGGTGACTAATGTTCTTATGATCTCAATCAAACATGTAGATCACTGAATTTAGCTAATGTTGAACTTAAATTTCATACTATAGCATCAACCACATATTGATAACTAGAAATTAAATAGTGAAAACATAAAAATAATTTCACGTACATGGATAATTAATCCTTCAAATCATGTTTCATTACTTTGAAAAAATTACAAGGAAATCTCCACATGTTTCCCAAAAAACAACATTGCATGACTACCGAATCACCTTAAACTTGAGCAGAATGATAACTCAAAAAGTATGGTATGCTAGTATGGAGTGTATGACCTTTGTTTGTATGTCCTTCCAACTATATGAATCCTTATGGTATTGTTTATAAAATTGTACGCTATTGTCTGCATGCATATAGGAATTGTGTGCTACCTAACAAGCCCTATTTCGTAGCTTCTTGCACTCTTCATATTTCTTAGTTGTTTAACTTGTTCAATTGCTCAACTATTGCACTGTGTATGAAAGACTCTATCTAGACCTATCTTTATACTTTTAGTGGAGAATTTGTTTTTGAGGTCACTCCTAGTTTAAGTCATGCCTAAGATACACTCTTAGACTCAATTTCTACAACTAAGACTTCCATTATTTTACTATAGTGAGTTACAAAATATGATAACTTTTCCAAAAATAGAATTACTTTTCAAAAATACTTTTAAAATATATTTTTAACTAATCACACATTCACACTAAAACTATGTGGAAGTTCGTGTATGAGCTATAATTATCAACATACACTTCCCTCATTGCTCCACCTAACACAACGAAAATCCTTCCCTTCTTTGTTTAATAATTCCTCAGGGATCTTCTTTCCTCTAGTACTCCTTATTGGGTGTAATAGGAGAATAACCTCTTGTCTTCTTTCAAGAGCAACTCAATAGAGTCATATCTTGGCTTTTCATCACTTAGTGATTAGCAATTTATAGAGATAATGGGTATGGATTCTTATCAACCTATCATGTATGCTTCTCTATAGCCTCGCACCTCTCTCAATTCTTGGACCAATCTACTTCTCTTCTTAGCTTACACTTCTTAGGCTTATTGGCTTCTCTTCATAGCTTACTCTTCTCCAGCTCACTTACAAGTTCCAATTATAATTTTTAGCAAAACATGGGACCAACAGGAGAGAATAAAAAAAGAGATGAACTAATTTGAATAACATACCATGGGAACACCTACATGAGTATGATCCCCCAATGCATGGATTGGGTATTAATAACGTACTCTGTAATGCATAACATCAAATGCTTAGCCTCTCATTAAATGGATTGAATTGCATAGAATAAAATGAATCCATGGGAATAGTCAATTCAAAGTGCTTCAAGAGAGTGCATGTGGAAAGAGATTCTTTGAATATCCAAGAGGTTCAAATTCCTATGAGGATGGAGTCTCTTGTACTCTCCAAACCTGTACTCAACCCTTGTAATCTCATAACTATGGAAGTTGGACTTTCCCACTAACCACCACTTATATTTAATGTTTGATGGTTGGGATTTTAACAAGGCACATGGTGAAAAGATCATATGGTTATGAGACCTACGCAAATTAGGAAGCTTAACATTATTATCAACCCCTTGGACTGCCTTAGCTCATTTTGTTGAATGATGAGCTTAATTGAATGATCCAAAACTTGCATCTATTGCATGGTTGACATGAGAGGCATTACTTGGTTTGATATCTTATGGTGACATACTTAAGATTAAGCCCAAAAGCAAAGACAAATTTAAGGGATAAATTTTGTATATGGGCTAATTTCCCACGTTTTTTTCATAAAAAGATTTGCCAATTTCCATTTTTTCTAAAATGGATTTGCCCAAATTTTATAAGGTAATATTATTTTACCTTAAAAATCACCAAAGTTTTATAGAGACTATATAAAATCATTAAAAAGTTTAATATTTTTACAATAATATTGCCAAACATTTTACAATTTGCATATTAGGGTAATATTTGCTAATTTGTACACTTAAAGAGAAATTTCCATCCCTTAAATTTTCCCTATTTTAAAGGCACCATGGAAACACCACCACAGTGAAACAATGTTGGCAAGGTAAGATTCTTTACATGAAATGGCTACATTTTATTTCACTATGTTTGGGTGTACTACATGAGGTCATTCTATATCTTGGGTGTCTATTGTGCATTTGTTTAACCTCTATTGAATATTTCTCTTCTATTCATCACTTGAATTCAAACCCTTGCATGTTGTCATTTGAGCCAATTTTGGGAGAAATATTATATAATCACAAAGTGTTGCAACTATTTCTAAGTTGTGATAACCATTTCCTTTATATTTTTGTAATTTGGTTGATGTTCCTATGTAATCCTAGATACATTGATATAAAAAGAGGGGGTCCCATCCCTTAATGACATCCAGAGCCATAAAGAGGGAAATGGAATTAACAATGGAATTTGTTATGGAGCAACAATATTGGAAATTTCTTTCTATTCATCTTGATGCTTATATGTTCTCCTTGTGCTCATCTAATGCTTATTATGTGCATCTTGTGGTTCTTTATGCATGATACATTGTTTTATTTCACATAAATAGATCTCTTTCCATATTGGGTTATTAAGTATGCTTGAATTTGGTCGAATAGAGGGACATATGATAGTTAAGCATTGGTTTTAGTTCTACTTATTTCATTGGTCATAGATTGTTGGTTGGTGTTTTGAAAAAATCATGATTTTATTTTATAAAAAAATCTGAGCCCATAAGCCTATCTTATACCACCAAGCAATTATTTTTATAATGCATTTGCAAAGAATTAAGTCAAAGTTAGATTGAATATTGTATGTCACTGTAGTGTATTACAATATATATCAAAGTTTTGGCATATGCATGATATGGTGCTCAACCTACTCTCTAGTTTGTTGGTATGTTGATTTTGGGTGGCACTTAATATACACATTTATTATTTGTTTCATGTTGTAGATGGGGATGGTTTATTTATATATGTTTTCTTTATTACAAATGTTTTTTTTTTTGGTGAATAAGATTATTTCTATTAAATTGATACTAGATTACATAATATCAAAATCCTTTTGCCGTGGTCTACTGGATTGGAAACCAAACCAATGACAAAGTTAATGTATTTTGTCCCAAATGTTCATACACTAATCAAATATATACAAAAAGGTTTATTGACCAAGAATTCATTATGCAAGACAATATGCCACAATACTGGTAAATTCCAAGTGAAGTAAAAAAACCATATGTTAACTGGAGCCATAAGTGAAAATATCAAAAGCAATTAGAATTGTTGGATTCATTAGAGGTGCAGGATTTGGTTTGTAGTAGAGTTTATCTTTAATGTAGGCCAATTATTTATGTTCTTCCATCCCCAAAGGGGTTTCTTTATTGAAAACTTAATATATCTAAATAGTGTTCAATCGATTCTCAACATGACTTTGTGTTATACTTATGAAACATTATGCAGAATGTAAGCATAAATAGTTCTTTTGTAGTGTCTATTATGCTTAATACTATTTAAGATAAACTTATTATGTGTGCAAATTGAATATCTATCTCACTAAAATTAAAAACATAGTTATGTTTAAATTTTGAGATGGTGAGTCTAAAAAATAAATTAAACTAATAATAAAATAAAAATCAACTTTTAACTTTTTACAAATTCACCATTAAGTTACAAACTACTATATACATAAATGTTGAAAGATCATGTTGCAAACAAACATTCAATCTTTCATATATGAATCGTCAATCGCAAATTGTAAATGAAAACCACAAAACAAAAAGTAAACAATTTGATATTAGAACAACGGGCCTTGCGTCTTCCAATCTTTTTTATCAAATCACTCCAACACTTGAAAGTTTATGCCTACACTATGCTTAGTTTAAATCATAATTCACTCAACTGTTGAAATATAATTTTATTGGAAAACATCTAGTCTTTTATTCATCAAAATATTTCCTTGCATCATTTTTATACTATTGAAAATGTAGAGAAGGAAGGTATTTTGGCTTGTGCCTTAGCCAGTAAAGACTTTTATTTGTCTTTGTCTAGCATGAATGTGAATTCATAAGTTAGACTTTAGTTTTGATGAGTTGATTTCCAATTTAATCAAATGGTCATTAGTAGATTGCATGCGTAGTGTTGGAGCTTCAATTCGTTGGGGTCTTCTTCAATTTGACTATAGGATGAGATAGCAGAGGAAAGTCTAGTTAGGATGAGTTAAGACTTCAAGGACATGCGAAGAGAGGACGAGTTAAGTTATCATTTAACTCAGTTCACAACTAGAGGAAATCAAGAAGAAACTCGAGTTAGTTAACTGAGAGATGGTCCAAGTGTAACTGAGACTTGCTCCAGTTAACTAGAAAAAGGAACTCATTACACTTTTGTGAACAACCATTCAAAATTTCGTTCTTTTCATGCATCGAAGATCTACTAAGGAAGAAAAGGAAGAAGGCACAATGTTTCATAATTCATTGTTGTTGGTAGAGCATATCAATTGAGGAGCAAAGATAAGAGTTTGAAGAGTAAGACAATACTAGTTTTCAGTAAGAAACATTTGTAGGAAGGTTGAGATCAAGAGGTAGGGCCGAGAGCATCTTCTCAAGGATGAGAGCAGTGATCAAGGAGAAAGATGAGAGAAATTTTAGAGTTGAGATTAGTGAGAGCCTTCTCAGAGACTATTTGTTGGTTGCAGTGGTAGCATATTAAATTTGTAAAGGATCTATTTTCTCAAAGAACAATCAATAAAATCCCACAACAATGAATGCATGTTTTCCCATTTGGGTTTCTTCGGTAAAACATTGGTGTAAAATTTGTGTGTGAATGTGTTTTTATCTCAACTATTTTCCATTGCATGTTGAATGTTAAGAAACTTTGTATCTTGGTGAAAGTTAAACTTGGTTTCAATTTTCAGTTACCTTGATTTTTGGGTAAATTCATCTGAGTAGTTACAAAGTTTCAAGAAAATTAACATGGTATCAGAGCCAAGCTCTATATAAAAACCAACACCATAATTGTTCAATTAGTGAAAAGAAAAATTTAGTCAATAGGCTTGCGATAGAGTTTGAAGAGCATTATTTTGGATAATAGCATGTCATTTCAAGGACTAAGGCCAGATCACCATTGAGAGGGAGCCTCTAGTTTCTTCTCATGGAAGGAGTGGATGTTAGTGGTTTTGGAAGATAATAGGGTGCTAGAATTTGTGAAGAACTCACAAACTCAACCTACAGATGCTCAACAGTTAATCCAACATAAGAAGAATGACACCAAGGCCAGGAGGATCATTCTTGAGGGGGTCAAATACCACATTATCCATCATCTCCATGGGAAAAAGACAAAATATGAGATGTGTACAACCATCTTAGCTTGTATTAGGGATCCAATGATGCCAAGAAACTTTCCTTGAACAACAAAATAAGAAATTTTTGGATGAGTAAAGGAGAGCTCATGATTACATACCTTTCCAAGTTCACCTAGGTTCAATATGAGCTAGTTGGATTGGGTGAGACTGCCACAGATAAATACCTTGTGAGTCTTGCACTACTGGGACTTCATAAGTCTTGGGAGAATTTCCAAGATACAGTCAGTAGCAGAGAGAATATTCTCTAGTGGGAAAGGCTATGGGGAGACTACATCCAAGAAGAAATCCAAAGGGTGATAAGAGTTGGAGTTTTAGTGAAGACAAAGGATGAGGATAATTTTTCCTTTGCAGGAAAAGGAAGCAAGGCCAAGATCAATAAGATCCAAGGCAAGTCCAAGTATAGTTGGAAGGGTGAGAAGAAAAAAATAAATATGAGCAAAGATAAAATGCTTCTCTTGCCACAAGTTCAAATGCTATTCTAGTAAGTGTTCTAACTAGAAGAAGGGGTCTAATAAGGATCACGTGGAAGCATCAACCAAGGTAGATGATTTTACTTCTCAGTTCGAGAAGGATTTCTCATTGATAGCTTACATGGAAAGCTCAATGGGTAACAACGTGTGGTACATTGATTTTGGAGCATATGATCAAGGACAAGGAATATTTCAGCCAGTTGAAGGAGAAGGACATGCCGTTTCACATTGAGCTAGGAGATGATGGTAGGTACTTGACCAAGGGCATGGGTACTGTTATTTTTGAGAGGGAGTCTGGTAACCCTCTCCATCTCAAGTATGTCCTCTATGTTCGAGGCCTTAAAAAGAACCTTGTTTATATTTCCACCCTAGGGGACAAGGGTTATGATTTCATTTTTAACAGAGGAAAGGCCTACATCAAGCACTTAGAATCTAGAGCCATGAAGCAGATTGGTGTGAGGGTGAAGAAATTTTACAAGTTGCAAGTTGAGATAGACACAACCTTGAGCGATAAGGGAAGGTGTGAGCATGGAAAAGATATGGGGGAGCTTTGGCACAAACACATGGGGAATTTGTATCAAGCGGCACTAAAGATCCTTCAACAAATTGACATAGGGATACCATAGTGAAATATTGAGCACCATGAAGTGTGCAAGGGCTGCACACTTGGAAAGTATGTCAAGTCATCTTTTTAGGGTTGAGACAACAAAGCCAATCTTAGAAAATCATATATTACAGAGCAATGGAATACATAAAATATTTCATAAACACATAAAAAAAGAGAGACACAAATATACGTGGTTCACCCATTTGTGTTACGTCCACGGAGAAACAACCAATCATTCATTTTATATTATTCAACAAAATGAAGAGGTACAACCTAGAACAAATCCATTGTAATTTCCTCTTCACTCTCACATAGCCTCCTCTCTCTCTCTCTCGTGCTCAGAATGATAATATACAACCATAATACAATTCTCTCATATAAAATAAGGGTTGCCTTCTAGGGAAAAAAACCCTAAATTAACATAACTTTTATCATTAGATCATCTGCCTAATGAATGACCTAGATTGACTACGAAATTACAATATTTTACAAGGAAAATTTTCATCTATTTTTAGCTTTGGGGGCGCTTCCCTTGAACCCTTGCTGGGGGGGGCGGGCTCATAAAATTCGTCGTTTCCCACCCCCTGGGACCCCCCTGATGGTGATTAAATGGGATTCTTTGTTGCCCCGTTAGGAACAAAGATCCAACGTGACTGAAACAAATACCTATGAGCAATCAAGAAGATAATCAAGCTCAACACCCAACAACCAAAGGGATTTTGGAGTTGGTACATTCATACATACTTGGGCCCTTGTCTTCTCCATCCATCATGAGACACAGGTACTATGTGACTTTCATAGATAACTATTCTTGGAATACATGGATATTCTTTATGAAGAAGAAGGAGGAGGTCTTCTCCAAGTTCATTGAGTTTAAGGCCTTGGTAGTAAACCAGATTGGGAAGAAAATCAAAGCATGGAAGAGTGATAATGGTAGTAAATATGTCTCCATTTATTTTAGGGATGTGTGTGCCAAGGAAGGAATTAGGAGAGAGCTTACAACACCCAAAAACCTTCAACAGAATGAGGTGTATGAGAGGAAGAACTGCAACATAGTTAGAGTGGTGAAGGCCATGTTGCATGACTATAGCTTGCCCATGTTCTTGTGGGAAGAGGCATACAACACTATAGCATTTCTATAGAACAGAAGCCCACACAAGGTGCTTGGATGGGTTACACTAGGGGAGGCTTTCACATGAAAGAAGCCTCATGTTTCTCACTTTTGCATCTTTGGGACAAGAGTTTACTACCATGTGTCCAAAGAGAGAAAGAAGAAGCTGGAGCCTATAAATGAAAATGGAATTTTAATTGGTTACTGTGAGACACCTCAGGCATACAATATGTACAAACCATCACTGAAGAAGACAATTATCAGGCGAGAGATGAGGTTTGAGGAGGACAGAGCTCTGAGGGAGTCCTTGGAGTGAGACCAAGTTAGAGTACTTGAGGAGGAGCTACTCACTTCCAAGCATGATCCTTAGCTAGTACTAGAGTCTGAGTCTCATCCAGGTGGAAAGTAGGTTGTACAATAGGATGACAAAGAGTCATTGCAGGATGCAAGACTGGGACAAGTGGAGGAAGCCACTTAGTTAGTGACTCCTAACACTAGGAGGAAGAGATCCAAATGGACTGAGAGGTTGAATCATGAGGCCTAGGAGTGAGTTGAGACTCCAAACTCTACATTAAGGCAAATTACGAAGCCATAGAGGCACACCAGATACATGGAATTGATGACTGAGTTGTTGGACTCAAAACCTTATTTTTTTGAGGAGACAACCTCTCATTAGGTTTGGTGAGATGCCATGGTGGAGGAATATTCTTCCATCATGAAGAACAATTTCTAGGTGATTGTGCCATGACCAAAGGGAAAATTAGTGGTAGGATCATGCTGGGTGTACAAGGTGAAGCATGGAGTAGATGAGAGTGTGGAGAAGTACAAGGCCAAGTTTGTAGCTAAAGGCTTCTCACAAGTTGAAGGCATTGACTATGAGGAGAGATTTTCTCCAGTGTCTCGTTATTAATCCATCAGGATGATTCTGAAACTTGCAGCTTAGATGGGGTGGAAGATCCACCAGATGGATGTGAAGATAACATTCCTCAATGGGATGGTTGAGGAGGATATTTATATGGAGTAGCCAGAGGGGTTTGAGACTTTTAGCAGAGACACTGATGTATGTTTTCTGAAGAGAGATCTTTACAGGCTCAAGCAAGCACCGAGAACATGGTACACTCGCATTGAGAACTACCTTCATGGATTGGGATTCACTAAGAGTGAGGGAAATGCCAACTTGGACTACATCACGGTTGGAGGGCTTATGCTCATTTTAGTGCTCTAGGTTGACGATATTATCCTAGCTAGAGCAAAAAATTTGATCTAGGATTGTAAGGAAGATCTTGCAAGAGAGTTTGAGATGAAGGAAATTAGGCTTATGCACTATTTTAGTGGGTTGGATGTATGGTACGATGATGGGGGAATCTTCTTGGGGCAAGGGAAGTACATTATAGATATTATTAGGAGGTTTCAAATGAAGGATTTCAATCCCATGATCACTCCTCTAGCCACAAATTGGAGAAATATGGATTCTACTAGAGAAGAGAAAGTAGATGCCACGTTGTACAAGTAACTCATTGGGTTGTTGATGTACTTAGTCAACACATGACCTGCAATATGTTTTGCAGTGAACCAATTGACTTGGTTCATGCAGCCTACCAAAGTTCACTAGGTTGTTGCTAAGCAGGTCTTGAGATATGTCAAAGGCATGACATATTATGGGTTATTGTATAGACAGGTTGATGGAGTGAGGTTTGATGGATTCACAAAAGCAGATTGGCTAGGGACATCCACAGATCGAAAGAGTACTTCAGGTTGTGTCTTCAACATTAGGTCAACAATTGTTTCCTAGTTTAGTAAGAAACAAGGATCAATTTCTCTCAGTCCAACAACGGTCGAATACATGCTTTCCAACTTGGTAGCATGTGAGTCCATTTGGATGAGGAAGTTTCTTGTGGGTCTTTTCAGGAAAGAGTTGGAACCGAATGTGATTTACCGTGACAATAAGAGTTGCATTAAGATCTCCGAGAATCCCCTTTTTCATCACCACTCCAAGAACATTGAGATCATGTACCATCATCTCAGGGACTGCGTGTGTAAAGGGATAGCAAAGCTACCATACATTCCTACATATGAGCATGTTACAGATATCTTGACGAAGGCCTTACTCAAAGGCACGTTTTTGTTTTTCAGAGATAATTTGGGAGTTGTAAAAAATCCCTTCCTCGGTAAGAGGGAGTGTTGAAAATGTAACGAAGCAAGGTCTTCTAGCTTGTGCCTTAGCCAACTAAGACTTTGAATTATCTTTCACTAGCATGAATGCGAATTCATAAGATAAACTTCAATTGTGATGAGTTGATTTATCGTTCATTGGAATAATCATCAGTGTATTGCATGCGTAGTGTGGAGCTTCAGTTCGTTGGAGTCTTCTTCAGTTAGACTATAGAATGAGGTAACACAGACAAGTCCAGTTAGGTTGAGTTAAGAATTCATAGACAACTAGAGAGAGGAAGATTTAAATTCTCAGTTAACTCAGTTCAAAATTAAAGGAAATCAAGGAGCAACTAGATCCAGTTAACTGATAGCAAGTCCAAGTGTAACTGAGACTTTCTCCAGTTAACTAGAAAGGGGAACTTGTTTCACTTATGTGAACAACTATTCGAACTTGGCCTCCTTGGATGCATCAAATATATACTAAGGTTGAGAAGGAAGAAGGAAAAATTTTGCATAATTCATTGTTGTTGGAAGAGTGCATTGGTTGAGGAGAAAAGATCAAAGCTACAAGAGCAAGCCTGCTAATTTTTCTTAGGGCTATATTGTTGTTTGCTTAGATAATTGAATTTATTCATAAACACATTAAGTTCACCCCATATCATCATTAATTATTGGGATTTACATAATTATTCATCAGCATATGCAACTATGTAGAAAGAACAACATCATTATCATCAATGCAAAAAAACATAAAGGAACAAGAGAAGAAAAGCATGCACACATAGAGACACCAAGATCAGTTTGAGACCAGGAAAAAACCCACTATAGGGAAAACCCTTGCAAATTCTTCTTCTTCTTAGATCGTCATCAAATGATTCAACAAAAGAGTACAATGATCTCAATATATAAAATTGTAGTGGATATTTACAGAACATAAGAAGACTGAAGAACTATAGAAAAATAGAGAGACACCCTTTATCTATCATAATACTGAAGCCAACTGAAGGAAATTGTAAAAGTATAGATCAAAACCCTAGATGCTCCTAGTAAGGCAGACTACGAGTGATTGAAACTTCTTGGATAATCCCTTAGCCATTGTGTGTGAGGGTCTGTGTTTGGCCTAAACACTCCTTGGAAGACTGTATGAGCGCATCTGGGGACAAAATCCCACAAAACTGCTCCAAACCCCCAATCACTCCCTTCTAGCCACTGTACGAGTGATTGCGACTACTCAGTCACACCCTTGACCTCATTGTGTGAGCATATGGGGACCAACACTGTCTGATCTAATTTAGAAACCCTAGACGCTCCCTTTAGGCTTATGTGAGAGCGCCTTAGACTTCCCAAACTCACCCTTGACCACTATGTGCATGTGTATGGGGTAAAAAATACTCAATTACATGCGTGCATTCAAGAAATAGAAACCCTAGATCTGTGCGAGATTCAACCCTGCAGTTTGAGACCCATGTGTGAAATTTCTTTGTCAGACCGATACGAACCAAGACAATAGAAGATAAGATAAGATGGCTTGATCAATGTGTCCAAATGAGCTTGAGGTCTCTTCTATTTATAAGCTTCCATTCACGTCCACTTGATGTTGAGGCTGACTTGTCTAATTGTACATATGCAAAGGGCCAACCTGATCCAACATACATGAGTGGGAACATAAATTTGGAAACCAACTTCTGCTAGTCCAAATGAGTTGATATTTAGGTCAATTTTGGTCCTCTTAAAAAGATGAATCTATTGCAATTATTATCTTCATCATATGAGTTGTCCAAAATGGAATTTGATCGCAATTGCATAACTTTAACACTCCATCTCAACAAGGGATAATTCCACTTGCCGATATTTGTTCATCGATCAATATGCCATTCAAGTGTCACATGTATCATCACTGAACATCTCTCTCATGTAGTCGTCATGCCATGACCATATCAAGTATCTTATCATCACAGATCATCAATGCACATCTCGATATATCCCTTGCTTATTCCTTCTTATATATTTTTTGTTCCTGATCATATGTTGAACATTCTTGAATCTAAAAGAAGAAGAATTTTTACATCAGAGGAGAGCCCAATCTACCACCATCTTTCCATCGGGATAATACCTGGAATCTCGGTGGGGAGCTAAATCTGAAATCTATATCATCATTGGAGAGCATACCATCAAGGAGCACATCTCAACCTGGAACCACATTGAGGAGCACATATCAACCTGGAATATCATGGGGGAGCTATACATATACAACCCCATATCGAGCAATAGGATACCCAAACATGCAGGGGAGCACATCACGATTCTAGGATCACATCAAGGAGCTTAATCTCAACTTGGAACCACATAGGGTTATCTCAAACCATCCTATTTCCTATTGATCTTCCCATCAATGACCCTGAGTATTCAAGTGGTAGAACACCTACATCATAATTGATCAGGAGCTCAGGACCAAGTGTCGTAAAATGGTCAAAACTGAAAGTGCTCAGAACTAGTTTGAACTTGAACGACCGGATAGAGCTCATCCTCTTGATTCCGGTGTCGCAAATGGTTCGAAAAATAGTCTCCGTATGCAGAAGTTAGGCCAAAAACAAAATCACCCAATGACTCTTAATTTTTGAATTTTTTCAAAAAAATTAAAAAAGAATATTCCACAAAATATTCCAGGGAATATACCTTTTGGGCAGCAAATCAGAAACTGCCATGTGGCCAGGGATGATGTCAACATATATATGTGCATATGTCAAAAATTTTGGAGGTCCGACGGCTTGAACCCGCGACCTACCTAGAGCTAAAACTACGTCTTACCACTGGACCACAACGGAAGGACTTGGCATGAGGGCGGCACAAATTGTTTATGAAGTTTAAACTTCATTTGGGTGGGGCCCCAAGGGGGCCAGCCCCGATACACGTGACCACCATGCTCGGAACCTTGGGCCATATTACATAACCGTCGGCGGAATGTATCATTTTCACGTTTAATGTTTATACAACGTGTTCACATTACCACCAAACGCGGGAGTTAACACACAGTTCACCGCCCATCCACTAATCGTCCAGGCGCGCTATCCAAGATAAACTACCTGTTGATAAATGCATTCACATGTGCCATTAAAACAATCCGTTAAACGGCGGTCTGTTTGGCAAAGGATTTGGCGGAGTGCTCCAAAAATGGCGAAATTGCCTATTTGTCGGGGTTATCTGGCAGTTAGCCAGTTTTAACTGGAGCTTTTCTAGGGTAGACTGGAGAAACTTTAATGAGCCATAACTTTGGCTAGGAAAGTTCTTTTGGGATGATTTTTTATTTTTATTTTTATTATTATTATTATTATTATTTTTTTTTTTTTGGGTCTCTTCGACCTTCTGAAGCCATTGGCACATGTTTCATAGCCATCTGAGGTCATTTGCAGGTGATTTTGCTTCGTGGAAGTTCCAGGAGCCACGAGGGCCAAACCAGTTTGGGAGCTGCATTGGGATGTGTGCAGCCATTGAAGGTGGAACAAAGGTCATTCCTAAAGGTTTTCAGCATTCTAAATCCATTTCTATAGCTCGTTTTTCCTATTGAGGCATTCTTCTCACTGTTTAGCTTCAGGGAAGCTTTCAGGGCCACTAGGGCCATTTCAATGCTTGAGTTGTTTGGGGCTGTGTTCATCCATTTTTGGTGATTCAAAAGCCTATGTCTACTATTTTCAACCTTCTGAGTTTAATGGCAGAGGTTTTAGAACCCATTGAGGTCATCTTCACCTCAAAATTCTCCATGCAAGTCTAAAGGGCCACCAGAGCCAATTGGAGAAAGTACTGTATCAGGTACAATTTCACTGCTTAGTGCTTGGGAAAGAGCATGTTTAGCTAATTCCTATCTTCTGATTCTATATTTATAGTCAGATCTGTCTTTATAGTCAGATCTGTCTTTCGAGACACTAATATTCTTGTATTAGCCTTTGTAGCATTTTTAATACAAGAGGACAAGCCTAGTTGGAGAGGCTTGGTCCAATAGATGTAGCCCAGAAGGGGTGAACTGCTTTATCATTTTGATGTCTTTATTTGCTGAAGATGATATGCTAAACAAAACTGATATAAAGTGTTAAACAACAAATATACATAACTTGCATACGCACATAATCACCTATTCAGCTGCAGAAAGTTATTTGTCTTATTCCGGAAGACATCAAACTTCAAGTATGTGTATGTCAAAGACTTCTAAGCATTTACTTCGTTATTTCTTTAGGCAGAGCTGATAGAGGGCCAGGTAGCCTCTGGAACTCATCCTCTCTTTAGAGGTGACATGTCTAGTGAATGCCCCTATAGTCTATCTCTGTATAAGAAATAAGAAGTTTTCACCTTTTTAGAGGTCACTTGGAGTGTATAACTCACATTTGAAATTATGGGAAATGGATACCTTGTACCCTTAAACAAGTACATTCCATTTTCAGATAAATAATTGACTTGGATTGTAAACCCAAAGTACACTCTCAACCCATTGGCCAAACGAGGAGCGGTATTCCCAACAAGCCTTGCCTATGCGTATGATGCCAACTGGGGTATACTATGCAAAGAACAGACCTGGGAGAAACATTCTTTGACCCTATGAAGATATGGGAGCATAATCTCCAACCCTATGGGTAACAGATAAGGGTCATATGTAGAAATTTCATGAATAATATGACACTTATTCATAGAGATTATCCTGATTATACACTATTTGCGGAATCATGTATAATACATAACCTCCTCTACATTGATCATCAGTTTAGCAGTATTCAGAAACATACACATGCGCACATTGAAGCATCAATCACACATATTAACACAATATGTACCCAGGGAAAGCATAAAGCTAAAAACCCCACAACTATCTACATATTATATTGATTGAGATCATGTAACAATACATAGTACAATACTTCTCACAAGTACTCAGTACTATCTCCACCTGTTACACACAATACAGCTCAGATCTGAAGTAATCACTGGCTCAAATCACCTCTGTTGCTTGCCTGCCTCCACTATGCAATCCTGCATAAAGAATGGATGAGAATGGCTGATCCATTCACGTGTTTCACTTGTGTAACACTACACAATCCTCATTGGCAACTCAATCCCACTGATTGTGCAAATCACATGCACAACTATAGTCACAACTGAAAACTGTCTTGTCCTTTCACTTACCTCTAACACTTGTCTCCACTGAACTGTCCATGCATTGAGTTAACTGATGTATTCTTCAGTTGCTTTATGAGTTAATAATTAGTGAATTAATTAATAACTAATTCACACCACTCAACATTAGTCTATTTTCCAGTTAGACTAACTACAACTAGTTCAATTGAGTCAAACTGAACACGACTCCATCAACTCCTGATCCAACTCCACAGAACTCAATCACTGAAGTCCTAACTGAATTCCTCCATACAATAGCTCAAGTTAACCCATAGGAACCACGTATTTCCTTCTGGAAACTTCATGTGCCACATCCGTAGCTCGAACTGAAGTGCTCCAAAAGAATAAGATAATGTTTATAGTCCAAATATTATTAAGGGCTAATAATATTCGACTGTTCTATATTTAGACTGACAGTACCTCTGTCGTTGTCTAAAAATAGAAGTCCATCTATTTTTACCAACATGACCAATCATCCATAAACAACATCCTGCAACTCATAGACCATGATCCATATGTCTAAAAATAGACATAGTCTAAAAATAGACTTGCGCTAAAAATAGCCTGTGGGCCCACTTAGTGAAGGCGACTTCTTTCCACTAAGCTCCATCATCTTGTTGCAATCTCAACACTCCCTCTCAACAAGATATGGATTATCTGCAACCCCTATCCTGTCTCTGTGGTATTTGAATTTTCTCGTGGTGAGCGCCTTCGTCAAGATATCAACATCCTAATCCTCCGTGGGAATATATGAAAGTAACATGATTCTCCGTTGCACACAATATTTGATATGATGGTACCTGATGTCGATGTGTTTGGATCTATCATAAAATACAAGATTAGCTGAGAGTTTAATGCAACTTTGTTTATCACAGTAAATCACAGTAGGATCCAAATGAGCCCCGAACAACCTGACCAGGATCTTCCTCATCCATATAGCCTCGCATGCAGCCAAACTTGCTGCCATATACTCGGACTCCGTGGAACTGAGTGCCACGGATCTTTGCTTCCTGCTATACCAAGAAACTGTTGTCGATCCGATACTGAAGATCCCTCCAAATGTGCTCTTTCTGTCCGCTGGGCTCCCTGCCTAATTTGCATCTGTGAAGCCACATAACTTCACCTCATCCTCCTTTCTGTACCGCAATCCATATCCCGACGTGCCTCTGATATAACGTAATACATGCTTGCCTACCTTCCAAAACAGCTTGGTAGGCTTAACCATAGCTTGTGAAAGCTTGTTAACAACATAGCATATATCGGGTCGTGTATTGACTAGATACATAAGCGACCCCACCAAATGTCGATAAACAGTGGCATCCACTACCTCCGTTGAAGTAGCATCCTCCTTCCTCCAACCTCCAGGAAGAGGAGTATCAATAGGCTTGTAGCCATGCATGTTGAACTTCTCTAGTATCTCCCGAGCATACTTACCTTGAGAAACAAACAATCCATCATTGTGTGGCCAAATTTCCAATCTAAGGAAATAATGAAGGACACCCAAGTCCTTCATCTCAAACTCCTGAGCAAGATCCTCCTTGCATGAAAGTATCAACAACTCATCTCCCGTTAGAATCAAATCATCTACATACAGTACAATGATAAGCAACTTAACCTCCACCACAATCTGGTATAGGTTAGGATCCACCTCACTCTCGGAGAATCCAAGTCCGATGAAATAGCTGTCTATCCATGTGTACCAAGCACGAGGTGCTTGTTTCAACCCATACAGTGCTCTCTTGAGCCTGCACACATGCGACTCGTTGCTGAAGATCTCGAAACCTTCGGGTTGCTCTATGTACACTTCCTCCTTAATGACTCCGTTAAGGAATGCAGTCTTCACATCCATCTGATGAATGTGCCACTCCATCTATGCTGAGAGAGCAAGAATCGTCCGTATGGAAGAATACCTTGCGACAGGTGCAAAGGTCTCCTCATAATCGATCCCCTCTATCTGTGAGAAGCCTTGGGCAACAAATCTTGCCTTGTACTTCTCCACACTCGTGTCAGCTGCCTGCTTCACTTTGTAGATCCATCTCGAACCCACCACTAATTTCCCTTCCGGTCTTTGGACAATCTCCCATGCACTGTTTCTGACAATCGAATCATACTCTTCCACCATGGCATCTACCCATGCGGGTTCCTCCACAGCTTCCTTGAAAGAGGATGGCTCCATCATGACACATTTTCTCACAAGATCCATGTATCTAGTGTACCGATCCAGTGACTGTCTCTGCCTTCGCTCTGCTGTAGGTGGTCCTACAACCTTCTCTGCATCTTGAGCCAGTCGCTCAGCTTCTGTAGTGCGCTTTCGCCCTCTGATGGTTGGCACTGCATGAGTGGTCTCTTCCACTCCATGAACTTCATCTTGTGGCTGATCCACATCCTAAAGCTCATCCTTAGGAACTAATAGCTCCTCATCTGCATGCAAGTGTGGCTTCCTCTCAAGCGAACACTTCATGGCTTTCTCCTCCTGAAATTTGATATCCCGTCGCACAACAGTCTTACGACTATCTGGAAAATACACACGATAATTGTGGGGCGTATCAGTGTACCCCACAAATCTCCCAACCTCTGCGGGCTCCAACTTCTTCCTGGCATCCTTCATCACATGCATGTAAACAGGAGAACCAAAAATCCTCAAATGGGAAATATCAGGCCTCTTACTAGAATAAGCCTCCTCGGGTGTACTCATGCCAAGTATCTTATGAGGACAATGGTTTTGCATATATACTGCAGTATTGCATGCCTCCGCCCACAAGTGAAGGGGTAGGCCCTAATCATGCAACATCGCCTATGCTGCACCCACGATTGTTCTGTTCTTCTGCTCAACAACCTCGTTCTGCTGTGGGTTATGGGGAGCTATGAGCTCTCTTCGAATCCCTTCTATGCTGTAGAAATCCTTGAACTCGCCAGAGATGAATTCACCACCATTGTCACTCCTAAGAGCCTTCACCTTCTTCCCCGATTCCTTCTTGACCAGTGCTTTGAACTCACAAAACTTTGAGTATGTCTCGCTCTTCTTCTACATGAAGAAGATCCAGTACTTTCGGGAGAAATCATCAACAAAGATCACATAGTACCTGTGCTGCTTTGATGTCGAAGCAACTGAGAAAGGTCCACACACGTCTGTGTGAATTCTCTCAAGGATCGTCGTGGCACGAATATCCTTCACATGAAAGGTGGCTTTCACAAACTTCCCCAAAATACACCCCTTGCACTGATCTGACTGCGCAAGAGTGCCTTTAGGAAGCCCAGTGGAGATTTGCTGCAGTATCTACAAGGCTCCATGGTGAAGGTGGCCCAATCTCCAGTGCCACAGCTCGCCATCATCTCGGCTCACCACTCCTTCTGCCTTGCATGTCATCGATGAGCAGCCATCTACATGCAATTGATAAAGGTTCTTGACTCGAACCCCTATCTTCTGGGTTTCTCCAGTTGTCTTACTGCGCAGGAAAGCCTTTCCCTCGCTGAAAACAACATCATATCCCTTGTCTTCTAACATCGCCAAAGAGATAAGTTTCTTCTTCAATCCTGGAACATGCATCACTTCCTTCAATACGAAGGGTTTACCAGACTCCCTCTCAAAGGAAATGGTACCGATACCGGTCGCATTGTATCTATCATCGTCGCCCATCTCGATGTGCACTCCAAGATATTTCTCATCCAGATCAGAAAACAAATCTCGATCTCCTGTCATGTGAAAAGATGCACCACTGTCCAAGAACCATACCGATCCCATCACACTTGATACCAAGCATGCGATCAATGAAAAATCTAGCTCAAAATGCGAGGCTAAGGCATCTCCCACTGCAGATCTAACAACTTGCTTATTTTTCTTCTTCTGCGGACAATTCGTGGCATAGTATCTTTGCTGGTGACAGTGAAAGCACTTCACCTTGGACATGTCCTGCTTCTTGCCTTTCGCAATGGAATAAGAAGCTTTCTTGTTCTTCCCCTTCTTTGCTTTGGCAACCAAAGCACCATTTTCTTCATCAGATGCCTTTGATGAAGATCCGTCGCTGGTATTCCGCTTGATCTCCTCTTGCACAAGATCCAACCAAAGTCTCTCCCATCTTGGCAACTTCTCCCGACCATTGACAGAGTCCTAATAGGAATGCCAACTCTTCGGAAGACCAAGTAGAGCCAAGCTCACCAATTTCTCATCATCGACAGTCACCCTCACTCTTCCCAGCTCATCCCGACATTGGGTGAACTTCGTGAGATACTTGGGCATACTGTCGCCTTTCTCACACTTTATGTTTCTGAGTTTATCCTTGAGAACCAACTTCCTTTGGTTTCTCTTGCTTTGGAATAGATCTGTCAATGCTTTCCACATCAAGTATGGAGTAGCCTTTCCATGGAGGCTAGACACAATGTGATCCCTCACACCCTCCAACAGAATCCTTTGACACTTTGCTGTCTTCTTCTGCCAATCCGTGACTTGAGCAACATCAGTGGGTTTTGGGACATCCACATCTATGAACTCCTTCAACCCATTATCATCTAACACCGCATCCATCCTGTCCTTCCATGCAATATAGTTCGAGCTGCCCTCAAGGGCATACTCCAATCACAATTCATTGAAATACATTTCAACTTTGACACCAAGAAAACACTGCTGCAAATTCGAATTCCACCAGCTCAAAATTCAACTGCTTCCGATCTAAAATTCGTGAGAATGAAGTATTTCTTATACAAAGATCGACTGTATGGGCATTCACTGGATATCTTACCTTCCAAGAGAAGGATGAATCCAGAGGCTACCTGGCCCGATTACAGACTTTGCCTAAAGAAATAAAACGTAGTCACTTCCTGAATAATAGATCCGATAATCAACTCTGCTATGATACCATGTGTAAATCTCTTCTACAAATCAACCAGCCTTGATACCATGTAGAAATTTCATGAATAATATGACACTTATTCACAGAGATTATCCTGATTATACACTATTTGCAGAATCATGAATAATACATAACCTCCTCTACGTTGATCATCAATTTAGCAGTATTCAGAAACATACACATGCGCACATTGAAGCATCAATCACACATATCAACACAATATGTACCTGGGGAAAGAATAAAGCTGAAAACCCCACAACTATCTGTATATTATATTGATTGAGATCATGTAACAATACATAATACAATACTTCTCACAAGTACTCAGTACTATCTCCACCTGTTACACACAATACAACTCATATCTGAATCAATCACTGGCTCAGATCACCTCTACTGCTTGCCTGCCTCCACTGCGCAATCCTGCCTAGAGAATGGATGAGAATGGCTGATCCATTCACGTGTTTCCCTTGTGTAACACTACGCAATCCTCATTGGCAACTCAATCCCACTGATTGTGCAAATCACATACACAAATATAGTCACAACTGACAGCTGTCTTGCCCTTTCACTTACCTCTAACACTTGTCTCCACTGAACTATCCATGCACTGAGTTAACTGATGTATTCTTCAGTTGCTTTATGAGTTAATAATTAGTGAATTAATTAATAAATAATTCACACCACTCAACATTAGTCTATTTTCCAGTTAGACTAACTACAACTAGTTCAACTGAGTCAAACTAAACACAACTCCATCAACTCATGATCCAACTCCACAGAACTCAATCACTGAAGTCCTAACTGAAGTCCTCCATGCAATAGCTCAAGTTAACCCACAGGAACCACGTATTTCCTTATGGCAGTTGCATGTTCCACATCCGTAGCTCGAACTGAAGTGCTCCAAGAGAATAAGATAATGTTTATAGTCCAAATATTATTAAGGGCTAATAATATTCGACTGTTCTATATTTAGACTGATAGTACCTCCGCTGTTGTCTAAAAATAGAAGTCCATCTACATTTACCAACAATGACCAATCATCCATAAACAACATCCTGCAACTCATAGACCATGATCCATATGTCTAAAAATAGACTTGCGCCAAAAATAGCCTGCAGGCCCACTTAGTGAAAGCGACTTCTTTTCACTAAGCTCCATCATCTTGTTGCAATCTCAACATCATACCCTATTTTCCAAAGTTCCCTCAACCCCATGATCCCACTATCTTGATTCCTCACCATGGGAGCTCAGATAGGGAGGAAGAGTTGGCTCATTGTTCTCAATCAAAGTTGTTCTGATCATACTCAAATCTTGTATCTGCTTATCCCAATATTAGTTGTTTCTTGCTCATACAGGACATAAAATCAAATATCATGTTAGATCATAAATATTCATATAAATAAAAAAGGATACCATATTTATCCTCCCTCTCAAGGAGGTGCCAACCACAATCATAATCTTGTCTCGTACACCTGCATTGTCTCAATATATGAGAGTATCTCAGTCCCAACTATATATATGGGATTTTCTTCCAATCAGATCCCACCCTTTGTCATCACAATATATCCATGTCATCTCAAGATCATGCTCAGACAACTCTCTAAGGAGCTTCTTCATCCTTCCTCACAGCTATCCATGCTAGCAACATCATACTCATCATCGGT
The DNA here is from genome assembly GCA_000404065.3 of Pinus taeda. NCBI lineage: Eukaryota > Viridiplantae > Streptophyta > Pinopsida > Pinales > Pinaceae > Pinus > Pinus taeda. The sequence continues at coordinate 265,504 of APFE030336588.1, forward strand.
CATGCGATGGACCCCTCATCCAAGATATCATGGCAGATCTCATACTAAAGAAACATCCAATTGTTCTCATCAACAATAATCTCAAATATCAACAATACATCTGTGTAGTCACATATCATATAAATAATATCTTAGGAAAGAATTGATCATCTTATGCAAATATCTCAAAGGATGCTCGGTGGAAACTCAATGTGAATGAAGCAGCACAATCATGAACTCATTTAGGTTCTATGCACATCACGTATATATATATAGATATAATATATATATATATATATATATATATATATATATATATATATATATAATATATATATATATAATATATATATATATATATATATGTTCAAATAAGAACATCAATGCTTAAATGTATTGTTGGATGCCACATCAAGTTCAAAAATATCTTGAACTTCAAATCGGAGTGTCCACGGATTTGCATTTCCACTTTCTAATACTTCTTCAATGTCTTCACAATATGGATTTTCTTTTCCCAATTTTAGAAGTCAATTCATCATGCCTTAATCCATTATTTCGAGCTTCATAAGCCATCAACCTCTTAATTTGATGATCATAGGATCATTTCCTGTCAAGAGTAGATCATCAGTATATAGAACCAAAACCAAAATCAAAATAATACCTTGGAACAATTCTGAAGTAGAGGTTTGGATCAACACATCATCTTGGCTTCACTAGATAACTGTCAATGTAGACATATCTGGATTAGAAAGCTTGCTTCATGTAATGCTCACTGTAATAATAACACTTTATCAAACCAAAATGCCCAACCTTTCATAAATCAATATTGTACCATCAATTAAGTCAACTCATCGAAGTTTAACAGACAAATCAAAATTATTATCAAAGTCATCAATAGCACAATATCAATTCTTTCAACCAGGTGGCAGGTAGAGCTCATATCAATTTTTGACTTCATTTATTATCATGCCAACAAGTTGTCATCAACCATGCAATATAAATCCAAAAATTCATCAAGTCATTCTTATGATCATAATACAAGTCATTTCTGTCACTAGATGCAGATGCGTTCACCAAGGATAAGTAATGAAGGTTCCATCTTCATGTTGAATTAGAACTATCAATACTTCAACCATTGTGCTAGGAACAAAGAGGCCAATACAAAACCATTTTTCTGAATACCCACATAATTCATTGAAGGTCACTATGCCCACATAGCATTGACATCATGGAAAATCAATAATCATCAAATCAAATCATTAGTCATCAGGTCAAATCCAAATTTGCTATCATAGAGAGATCTATAGTCCAAAACATATCTAAATCATAGAGTCAAAGTTCTAAGTCATTTTCAAGCATCATGTCAAAACTCAAAACAATGCTCATCTATATCAATCAGCCAAATCATGCCAAACAAAATCCAAACATAATGACATATCTATATGTATGTCCTCGTCACATACACAAGTTCAGTCTTCATGTTCATATTATGGAAAACATTCAAGATTTTCCTGCTTTTAGATCTGTTATTTGCAACACATCTGTAGTACTGACATCCTCCAAGTGAACATCTGATTTCATGCACAAGACTTCATTTTTCTGTGTTCTGCAAGCATAGTTGCACCCATATGCCTTCCTCAGTGTGACTGTGACCCACAATTGCACTCTTCAAGATGTTATGCAAGTGACTATGGTCTAAAAGCCCAAAAATTATCTCAAGGCCTTGGACACACCCTTGAGTTTGTATTTGGGTGACTATGAGGCTATAGTCACACCTGTAATCTTGCTTCTATATGACTAAGGCTTAGATAAAGGGAAAACTCTCTTTCCACAGATCATAACTTTGTTGCAAATCATCAATATTAGATATTTTTCCATTCACGCCCATAAACCATATTTCAACAGTATAAAATATACATGTAACACAAATGACAGTAGGAGAAGGTATCTGAATAGGAATCCACTTAAATAATCTTCAATCATGCCATCAACCAGTGTAAAATGCATCAACAAATATTTTAGATCATAAAGTCAAACATATACCCATCATGGTCATAACATGCTCACATCAGCTACTACATCATCACATCATGACATAAATCTTTCAAGCATTAGAGTCACATGATATGGGCAATTGATAGGTGTGGCATCACACTTCAAAGATCATGAACACAATATTACTTCTATCAAGTCAATCCATCAAGTTAGGGAATTTAGGTTTACCATATGCTGTAGTTACTAATCAAAGCGTAACCACAATTAATGAAGGATCTAGAATGTCAATCTCATAGATATACTTCTACCATCATGGTTACCATTCTTATCATGATCAATAGGATAAAGATGGGTCATTCAATAGAACTTTATCAACACAACAAGAGTTTCAACTCTTTTTCCCAAACTTTCATCATGTTCATCACAAGCATTGTAAAGAGTCAATGAGCTATCCTTATGTATGAAATCCATCATGACTTATGCATGAAAAGTATCAAGAGTATCTTCTACTAGAGTCAAGGTGCTAGCCTTCTTTATAGGATTAATATTTCCAACAGATAGATGTTAGAAAAACATCAAGTGTATCTATTGTCACTCATTGCATTGTGGGTTTCAATTGGTCGAGGTTGCCCAAGAATAGTGAAATTTCGGAGCTACTATCGCAGGCCACAGAAGATACCAAAGCTACATCAACCCCACTCCAATGCCTAATGCTCAAAAAGAGCTTTCCAATAGTATACAGAAGTCTGAAAATGGCTTTCGGAGAAAAAGTTAGAGCCTGTTGAAGATTGCCTTGGAAAGATCAGGAAAACCAAAAAATGGCTAAGTCTGAGGAGAAAATCACAATCGGGCCCAAGAGGTCCATCGCAGGTCTTATATCGGCATTCAAGTAGGCCCAGGCATGGAGTGCATCACATATCATTGGACAGGCGGGCTCCATACTTAAGAGACATTGCGGGGGCCGATTTGCGATATAGTGTTGTATCACCATGGGGGACGAGAAAACTATTTACAAAGGAAAGGGTTGAAAAAACAAGGGTTGGGCCAACACCTTCTCTCTCCTCCACATGGAGGGATACTGCAACCCCGCAATATCTATGGATCAGTGGGGTGGTGACTTAATAAATCTTGCGGGGGATGATTCATTGATATAATATAAAATTGCTGAGAGAGGGTTGAGAAGTTTAACAAAGAAATGCTTGACAAAACAAGGTTGGGCAGGCCCTTTTCTCTCTCCTCCAAGAGATCACGTGGTGACCTCTGATTGGTCCATCGAGTTAACATGGTAGCTGACATCAATGATGATGTGGCAAGTGCGGAAGATGATGTAGTAGGTTGACACGTGCCACTCATTTTTTGGCATTTTTATGGGTCGTATGGGGCTATTTCTGGGTGCCAAGTGGCACCACCCATAGGGTGACATGTGGTAGTGATGACGTTAGCAGGTTATCAGTGATCAACTATCGCAAGCGGCTAAAGGGAAAAGCTTAAGACAACAGAAAAGGGCCGATTGTGATATGCGAAACGCCTGCTCTGGACGCGATAAAATATTAAAGCAGGGTCTAAAGGGGCACCGTGTTTAGATTATCGACGATTGCAAGCAGCTAAAGGGAAAAGATTAAGACAATCGTGTAGGGCCAATTGTGATGTGCAGGACTTTCCCCCAGACGGGATAAATTATTATGGCTTGGTATATAAGGATTTTGTGTCCATATTATCAACCCACACTATGGAAAAGGGAAAAGCATGGTAAAGCATTGATATGAGGGATTTTGTGATACAAAGGAAAAGGCTCCCAGACACGGGTTTGAAGGCCTTAGCGCCTGAGGGCTAGGCCCCTGGTTCTAGCCTCAGGTCATATGAGGAAATCCACACAAGGGAATATAATAAAGGAGGCTAAGGGGAAAATAAAAAATGCCCGTTTCACCTGTTTTAGAGGAAAAATCCCACATTTGTGAGACTGCGCTATTACACATCGAATGCATCTCAATCATCACATCTGGGCATTGGAAGTGCAGTATAGAGGTTTAAAGGGCATGATGGGACGAAAACTATTGTTTTAAGAGGAGAAGGTGGTGCATTCAAGGCACAGGATGGGTCAATTTGGAGGAAGATCACAGAGACAAGGGTCTGGGAGTCAATGCTAAATGGAGTAAAGGAAGAAAAGATAGTGGTATGTGAAACAGTGTAGGAGACCATACCTTAGCTAGAAAAGCTCCTGCAACACAAGATGATCACAGGATGGGCGAGGAGATCTTCGTGTATTTTTTCCTTGTGGTTATTTACTATGTTTTACTAAAGTAATATATCTTCAATCTGGAGGCATTCAACTCTGTAATATTTTTGGGGCCATAGAGCCATTTAGGAGTGATACAACTAGTCGAATAGACAACTAAGTAGGGACCTTAGATATTTTGTGTAATGAATGTTCTCTCTCCTCTCCCTAGATAAATAGAGGAATGCAAGACTTAGAAATGGTTCATAAATTCTAGAGAAAAGACTGCATGTTATAATTTCACACTGTATTTCCTTTGCAATACAGATCTTTTCAGAATATCAAGGAAACAGTGGTGATTCCCTCTTCAAAGGATTACAGTATGTTTTCTCCTTTGTCTAACTCATTTTATGTTCATGCTTCTTCCCCGAATTCATCTAATTATTGTTGCTAGATGTGTTTCAAGCTCCCTCACAGACTCATTAATATCTATATGTTAATACAAATGTCTGTAGCATGTTTCACAGATTCATTTGTCTAAACATTGTCTATGTATATGCCTGTGAGGACTATTGAGATCAGATCTTTAAATCTGCAGCACATGAATCATAACTTTTAGTTCTCCCTTCATTCATTATTTCTGCTTGTAACCCAAATAAGCATAGAAATCCTTAATGCCCCAAGCTTTGTGTGTTGAATATAGAAGTCTTGGAGCATTATGCTCTATGTGATGGATTAATCTTCTCTCTTATCCTCTCTCACCCACTTTGCAAAAGATTATTAAGCTGTAAGACCTTTAAGCTCTTGGCCTCCACTATTTTTATTCTTATTTCTGATATCTAAACTAGTGAAGAAATATCACAAATCTATGTTTTGTTTCTTTGGATTAATGAACCAACCTATTTCCTAAGTAAATATGTATCCATAGATTATAAGTGTTGTCTCTAGTTTCCTGCAAATCATTTGAGACACACCATTTTAGATGTGCCCAAGCACTGGTCTTGAAGCAATCCAAGGTTGTCTCCGGGAGATACAACTATATCAATGTATCAACATTATGTAGCCTCATAGAATTTAAGAAGATCAAAATATTCAACACCAAGTGCACCATTTCATCATATGAAACATAAATCCAAGTCACTTTCATATGCATGGACCATTTGATAAAGAGACATTGTCATCATGCATTAGGGGCTTAATAAATGAAACATAACAATGGAACAATACCTTCTAGTGTTCAAATACCTATGCATCTTCTCATTAGACATAGGCAACTTGTGTCACCTATTAATATAGTGCCTCTTTACCTTTTCCTGTTCTAGCCATCCTTCCTGCATTTCAAATGATCCTCAAGAAGGATCCACTCATCACATCTCATCAAGGAGGTTAGGAACATCCATATACTCAAATACACATGCAAGAATTATAAACAATAATCATAATAATAATATCCATAAGTCTAAACAAAAGTAAGAGGCATCATAAGTCAAGAAATACTTATCTTCAATGAGAGGTGATCCTCTCCCTCTTGAACCAACCTTCAAGAGCCATTAATGTCAATTCTCCACATACCAATGCTACCTTCAATCAACCAACCAAGCCTACTAGGGATTATCTCATCAAGGTCTTCATCAAATATTTAACAAGTGCTTGAGCATCTTCACATTGACCATACTCGGTTTCATATCTCATATCATTTCCATAAACCAAGGCTTCTCTCAAACCCTAACCCTAATAACCAAGTTTCCTAGGGTTTTTTTCAAACCCTAGAACTCTTTTAGGTCTCCACCATCCTCTTCTTGCTTCCATCAAAGGTGTCATCATTGGGGTGATATCCATGGTTTTTCTTCAGCCCAACTCTGATGCCATGTTAATTTTTATTAGGGATATATTGTTCTTTGCTTAGATAATTGTATTTCTACATAAACACATTAATTTCAACCCATATCATCATTAAATTATTCATATTTACATCATTATTCATCAACATATGCAACTATGTAGAAAGAACAACATCATTATCATCAATGCAACAGAACATAAAAGAACATTAGAAGAAAAGCATGCACACATAGAGACACCAGGATTGGTCTAAGACCAGGGAAAAAATCACTATGGGGAAATGATATTATTTAGAATATTAGATTGTTGTGCTAAGATCCTCCTCAGATGAGAAACAAAATTATTTCATTGTGCTTAAGGATTCATGAATTTTTGCAAGTGAAATGATGAGTTTTTATGTTAATTTTATGAGAAATTTAACATAAATAAGAGACTGTTACACAATATTTTGTCACTGTCCTTGTACTCCCCATTCCATGATCCCAGAGTACCTCTACAATGACCCTCGTGTTTTCCCATCATGAAGAAACTCCCATTATGTCCCTCTTCATGAGCAGAACATTTCCCTTTTGCATCATTTCCCTAGAATCTTCCTTTTACCCCAGTTTACAAGACCAACGCTAATGACCAGTTCATCCCCTGCTCCGATTTGTAGAGTTTAACACTGGGACTAGCGCCAATTAGCACCACAGAGCCTTCTCTTAGCCGTTCTGATCCTCTTTTGGAAAGTTTTTTAAATATGGAGTCGAAGCTTCTAGGTCTAGAAGCTTCGTAACGAAAGTCTGGTAAATGGTTGTGTTGGATGGAGCCAAGGAAGTCAGTTTGGGTTCCTTTCCCCTATTAGGATGGAACAAACCCAAGAGATAAGTTCTTTCCCATAGTAAGAGGAACCATCTCCCCTCCATAGAAGCTATATAATCCCCTCCTTTCCCAAGCTGAACTAGTTTTTTTGGATGTAGTTTCAGGAATTGTTTGTGTCCGCACTGAGAATTTACCTGCACCACAAATTGGTGACTCCACTGGGGAACCAATCCTTCTGTTTGATTGATTTTCATTTTATGGTTTTGTGTGAACTTTTCTAGTACCACCATTTCCCTTTAGGTTTCTCTACCTTGCCTGGTTTACTGCTCTGAGTCTAAAATTTACAGTGGCAGGTCTGGTTTTGGATTTTAATTTTTTTTTTTTGTTTGAAATCCTCAATCAACGCTCTTTTTGGCCAAATAATCATACCAATTATGCCTATTAGCGGTATTTGTAGTTTGTCCAGTCCTGCCGATCAACGCTAGTTTTCAGTTAGGCAGTCATGCCGATTCTTGTAGGTGAAGATCAGGGTTTCTCCTAGATCATAACCAGTGGGTCTTGCCCTCTTAATTTCTACCTCTTAGCTTGTTTTTCCTGTGTTCTCCCTGACTGGAAAGCTTCATTAGCTTGGTTTGTGTGCTTGTTTGGTTTTCCTTCTCTTTACGTGATTTTTTGAGTCTTTGGATGGTTTGTGGCTCTAGGGCATCTAGGTCATCATCCATTCATCTATTTGTGTGCTCAACAAGTCAAAGTTGTTGGTTAGCTGCTCCTTGAATTTCATTTTTTAGTCCTTTTATCATTTTAATGTCAATTAAACGAGTTTGAAAAGTTTTGTTTGTTCTTCTCTTGATTAAGCATCTCTTTCGGGCATAGATTACATTGCTCATCATGTTCTTGATTGAATCATTGCATCATTGGTTTGGAAGGAATTCTCTTTTCATGCTTTCCATTTGATTGATGTTGATTGTTTTGAAAATTTTTCATTGAAGTGTTTGTGAAAGATTCATTTTATCATTCCACTGAAAAATACATAATTCCAGTTTGCTAAATCCATATGTTACATTAGCTAGCATAATTGAAGACTAGAGTTGCACCATCATTTGTATTAAAAAAGAAATGAATTCTCTCCATTGTTAAAAGCTCTAGTTGGAGTACATTTTGATAGGAAGATTCAGTGCATTAAGGAGATTTATTAGTGAAAGATTCCATTCTTCAATTGTTGGATTAATTTTGTGTTCTCTATCTCTCAATTAGTATTAACTTTCATCGAAGACAAAGATTTCTTTTCTCATATAGCTGGATATAGGAGTTTTCAGATGACAACGGTAGGGCCTTGGAATTGAAACATAATTCAAGATCAATTGTTAAAATTTATTGAATTAACCTAGGGAAGCATTGAAACTTAATGCTCACATTTAGTGATCTAGGTTAGAGACATGTTCGGGCATCTTTAAACCTAGCAGTTGTGGTTTGCTTCGGCATTACACAATGCTAGTACGGACTTGTGTTCCCTGTATCGTCGCGTATATAAAGGGAGACCCCACTAGGTTGCAATCCTTTATCCATAGGAAGTCGAGTTGACCGCCTTATAAACATGATACACCGAACACAACATTCGGGGAGATTGACTGCCCGTACTTCTCGGTTTTCTAGGAGGTATTCTGTAGTTCACAGTTACTTGGTAATCCTTTTGCCTAAATAATCTAGAGCAGTCATTTTAGTATTTTTGACTCTTTAACTTTAAAAGATCACCGAGTGCTTGTCCTTTCGAGCTCGTTTTAAATATGAAAGAGACTAGAGTCACCTTTCGTCCTTTTCTTGACTTTAAAATATGAAAAGGCAAAGTTTTGTTTCAGTGTCTTAAAATTAACTACCCATGGAATATTCCTGGTTAAAGCTATCTTCCTTAGTGATTCTTTAGGGTCGTTTCCAATGTAAACATTTATAGAGTCTACCAGTCAAGGATTCCCCTCGGATGGGAATCCTGGTCCTTTTCCTTCTTTTGGAAATGTTGGTGCTCCTTATATGGCAATGTTGTCCCTCCCTAGGTTAACCATTGGTTTACCTATCTGGTTATTTTCAACCTCGATGGTCCCGAGTGTCCCAACTCCTGTCCAGCCATCTCCTTCATTTGAACCAAATCACATTGATTCTAAGGTTGACCTCTCACGTTCTTCCCTTGTTTCTTCATCTTCCCCTTCTACTTCGCCTGGTGAAAGTTTGAAATCGAGTACTAGGAGGCTAAGAAGAAGAAGAAGAAGACGAAGAAGAAGAAATCCGATAAGTGAGAGGCCAACCATGTGGTTGTTATTCCAAATTCACCTCTTGTAGACAAACCTTTCGATCCTCCATGGAAGGTCAGATTCCCTTGCAAGATGTGTAAGGGTGACCATCTCCTTCGAGACTGTCCTAGAATTCCCAGAGTCTTAGAGGTATGGTATCAAGACCTGAATCGACCATCCTCGTCGACCTCTAGAGATCATGTTGATTGTTGGGTTGTGTTATATTCTTTCCACATAGTTCACAGGGGGTTTGAGGGGTACCTGTAACCCCACTTTATGGGGTCCAAGGCATCGCCCCGGAAAATTTTGGTTTTGGACCCTACGTTAGGTTGGGCGGACCCACCTATGGTTTTGTACATGATTTTCGCACATGTTTTTTGAACGCGATGGTTTTCGGTCCATGGTTTTGGACGCGATGGTTTTCGGTCCATGGTATTGGATGCTTCGACATGT
>APFE030336593.1:0-13495 GCA_000404065.3 Pinus taeda
TTCTTCATTGTATATTTTGACAGAGAATTAATGAAAGGCAGTGGCTCTGGTTCATGAGATTCATGTGGTGTGAGTGTAGCAAATGTGTTCTCTTTATGTTTCATATGTATTTCATTATGTTTCACAGTACATTCATATTCATTTCCAGTGAAATTTTCTAAGTAAGATAAGGTAGAATTCATGTTTATTGCTCTGCCTGTGGGAAAGTTTCACGTTCTGTGTTCTTCTTCTGTTGAAAAGGATTCATGTGTTTATAGCCTTTTCACCCTCCTAAACAACCTTTCCATTTCACATTATTTCAAATTTAATTGCTATACTTTCCGCTTGTCTTGCCTCATGAAATAATCTGTGCCTTTGTGTTAAATTTTCTGCTCATTGCTGCTCTTTGGTCCCATACATCCTAGAAACTCAGTCATTTATCAAAATTTCCTTCTTGTTTCCATATTTATTTACCTAGCCTAAAACCAATATTTCATAGCAAGTCATCTCAAACCATATTGTTTATTTATTCACTGAGCGTGACACGGAGAGAGCCCTCTCCTGTTCTGGTAGGGCTAGCTACCAGACTGAGCGTGGTTTGTGGTTACCCTGAATTTTTCCTTCCTTCAGCCTAAGGCAGATTTAGGTGCTAACATAGTGGCGAATCCGCTGGGGATAAAATGGTTTGCTTGAATATTGTTTTGCCCCAATACATCTATCAAGCTCAGATCTGATGGTTGATGGTGAACAACAATCAGACATAAGAAGACGGCTGAAATCATTCACCTGGCGGCTCCTTTCACTGAAGAATCCAGCAACCGGTGCTTCATGGTGTCTCCACTACAGAGGGATCAGTAGCTTTGAGATTTTTTAAAATGGAGCAGATTGTAAGAAGATATGCTCCCATGAGCCGAGATCACATTCCTGGCTTTCCAAATAAAATTACAAAGGTAGATTGGTCAAGGAATCTGCCTACATTTAAAGACGATGGTAAGAAGGACGTTGCTTTACATCTAGTTCAATTTCACATGCATATTCGCAAGTTGAAGGTTGATTTTCCTAAAGATTTCTTAATGAAGATATTCATGGCCACTCTAGAAGGTGAAGCCCAATCTTGGTATGAACGTTTGCCGCCTACTTGTATTTACTGTTTAAAGGATTTTCATGTCATGTTCTTTGAGAAGTATGAAGACTCTTATCCAACATTAAATTTAGTTCATGACTGTTACAAATACGCTGATGGTTTTATTGAAAGCCTTGAAAAATATTATGAAGATGATAATTTCATGAATGAAGAGATCATGGAAGCCCTGTGTGAAAACCCATTTCAGCAGCATGAAGATGAGCAGGAAAATTTGCAGCATGATCAAGATTTTAGTACGGTGGAAGATGAAGGAGTTTTGCCTCTTGATAGTCAACATGAACTACATGAAATGGATCAGCAGTATGAGGAAAATGTATATACTCCTTCACTTGAAATCAATGAAGACAATCACTGTTTGAGCAAGAGAAAACAAAAAGTATTATCTCCTCTGTCTGAAGACGAGATAGATCAACTCTTGAATGGTCATGTTCCATCTCAAGTTAACACAGAACTACAGTGTACACATGGTCAAGAAGGTGATGAGGGAACTTTTTCCTCTTCTGAAAAGGATGGCAGTCTTGTAAACAGCCTTATAGATCAGCAGGTTGAAGATGTCCATATGACTGAAAGTGATGAAAGAAAAAGTGTCGTTTCAGATCTGTCCATAGAAGAAGACAACATGCAAGGAAGTCCAGTTCTAATTCTAGAATGTGATAATGTCAAGACAATTGTTTCAGATGTAGATTCAGATTGTGATGACCAAGAAAACCTTGTACTAAGTCCCATAAAAGAGAACTCTGCTGCTGAAATCATCTGGGATGAAGAAAAAAGAGTTTTGAATTCAAATGTTCTCACGTCATCAGAACAAAGCCTTCATGAAGAGGTGATCCAGTCAGTTCATAAACAACAAGATGAGATCTGCAGTCAAGTAAGTGAAAAGGTTTCTCTAGATGAATATGTGGTAGATGATATAAATGATAGTGTTGGGTTTCAAGAATCATTTGAAGTTTATTTTCTCATGATTGATGAATGCAAAGACAATCTGGCTGTCATATCATATGAAGATGATCTACAATATATCCAGACTTCAGCAGACCAGACCATTCAGGACCATACTTTTTCTGAAGTACATTATGAAGGAAGATCATAATCAAAAGAAAAAGACATCTTGTTTCCTCAACAGGAGGTAAATCTTCATGTTTTTCATGATCCAATGGCAGATTTGTTGCAGTCAGCAGTGAAGGTGATTATTGCAGTATTCAGTGATGAAGGAGATCATGGTAAATTATGTTTTTGGATGCCCAGTTACCAGTATCTGTTGTTGACCAAAAGATCTGATCAGGAGAATCAATCAAGGAGGCATCTACTTGATTGGTTACATTGGAAGACATATTACACATGATTATACATATTGCATTAGTACGCGGGTGGCTGCCATCATGATTTGAAACCCTCGAATCTTGATGGACTGTTGCCATTGAATAAGTTTTGTCAGTTCTTTGTTTTAGTTAAGTCAGTCATGAGTCATTTCCTTTTGCATTGAGTCAGTTTTTTCAGTCATGTTTCATAGTTAAGTAGGTTTAAGTCAAGTTCCAGTCAATAAATGCATCAAAGTCTTGTGCTGTTTGTCGAAATAAAGACTCCATAGCCCAATGGACGAAGGCACTGTCTGCTCACCCAAATATCTGCAGTTCTCAGCACCTCCAAGAATCTGGAGCTACCATCCCCCATTGGAGCCAATGTTAGAGTCGGTCCTATCAGTCCTCCATCAGAGATCAAAACTCTTTCTGCATCTCATTTTTAGGTGTCTCGCTCCATTCACTCAGCTGCATTCCGCTAGAGGCATGCCACAATCTGACGGAAGGGTCTTGTCAGTTCATTCCCCTCATGTCTTATACCTGTTGGCTTAGGTCTTTTGTCAATGTTCACTAAAGTCCATGACAGCCAATGTTTAATCTTTTAATGGACGAGAGTCATTTTCAGTCATTAGGTCTAGGGATTAGTCAATTTGGTCTTCAACCATGTCCAATAAAGCCATGTAGGTCAGAGGGAGGCCCTTACAAAGTTGTGATTCAAAGATTTTCATCATCATGTTGACAAATTATGCCTGTTCTTCAAAACTCTATTTTGAAGAAAAGTCAAACAGTGTGTCGTTTGTGATAATTTTCAAAAAAAATTCCAGTTGATCTCTTCAGGTGCAGTCATGGTTTCCTTGGCCGAATGCCATGTCAACAACCCCTGCAAAAAGTACCAAAAAATTTCATCATTTTAGCTAAAAATTCAAAGGGAAAAGTGAAATACAGAGTTGCATTAAATCAAGGAAAAGTGTCAAAACAAAACATTAGCAAAGTGGGCTTTGAAGAAACAAAAATCAAACACATGACTCCAAATGTTTTTATAAAGAATTTCCACAAGGAACATAGTCATTTTGCATACCAAGGATAGAGAGAAACATTGCAAAGCGATTGTGAGAAGCAAGCACGCGTTTTAGGTGAGTTTGGAGGAGTTGTCATAAGCGCGGCGCACAGACAGAGGAGCGTGGTGCACATAGAGAGCGCGGCGCACAGGGCGTGACCCCACAGTGGTGAAACTATACGAGCGTGGCACACACACAGAGCGCGGCGCACTGGGTTTGTTGCGCGGCGCACACCCATAAAGGCCCGGTCTTGCTCCCAATTGCATCAAATCGACTTTGAATCCCTTCCAATTGACAGGTAGGGTCTACATCTCGGTTGCTCATATGTTTTTGTGAACATGATGGTGGTTTATGGCCGTGTATAGTTGCAATAAAAACGCCTAAACCATACCACTTGAAATCATCAAAGCCATTGCTCTTAGGGTTGCAAATTTGTTGTGTTGATACCAAGGTTCCTCCCCCCTTTCACCTCTCATTTTTCCCCTTCCTTCCATTGTTCCCTTCCCCCCTATCCCATTTTTCCCTATTTTTACCCTACCCTAAAACATTACTAAACCCCTATTCCCTATCCCCTCCACTCATTTTTCAAATACAAAACCTCAAAACCCTACCTTATAAAATCCCTAAACCCTCCTACATGTCCCTAAACAAAATTTCCCCCCATAACCCCTAATCCCATCATACTATTCCCCTTCCTAACACTCCCTTTTGCATTGTTCCCCTTGGTGGCAGAGATCATAACAACACAAAGTTTCATTACCATCATCAATGGGCAATCCAGGCACAATCCACATACAGCAGTCATGGCATCTGAGCATTCATCGGAGTACGAAATGGAAGCCCAAAGTGATTCATCCTCGGAAGAACAGGCTCCCCGGAGACATCATAAAAGTGGCAAACATGTTAGGGATGAACCAACCACACTTATAGAATTGTAGGCCTACCCTCTTGCTATGTCATGTTTCCAAAATCTGTCATGTTTGGATTTTTGTCAAAAGGTGGCTAGTGTTCGAGTTCATCATGAGTTGGCCCATCTTTTTGTGCTTCACTTACATGGAGATCATGCTATCTTAGCCGGTGTCACCTTCACACTGACACCTGAAACTGTCTCATTAGCAACCGGCATACCGAAGTTGGAGAACCGATGGCAACAAGAAATAGAAGGTTGATCGGCAAGCATTAAGAGCCTTACATTATCCAGTTCTTGAGGCAGCCCAAAGAGTCTTTCCAATTCCGAATATTGAAAGATGAATATGCTCCACTCATGAAGTTTGATCAGAATATTTAGTTTCTCAATTTATATGCCATCACTCAGGTTGCTCATGGCACTTACCAGGGACGATGATGAACCCCATATTTTTCATTTGCAGGAACATCAAAAGAAGGCGAACATCAGACCTTCATGCAGCACAAACCTCAGCAGCAACTTAAAACAGTGTTTTTATCATTTTGCTCTATCTTAAGATTTTGGTGGATCATAGCTGGGATTACAGGGCATTACTTGGGATGACTTCATACTCCCGGACCTCTTCAGCGACTTCCAGGTATACTTAGAGGTTGATACATGAGATAGGTGGTCCTTCTCATCAGTATGAGCGCCATGAGACCACTACTATGCTAGTATTCATCACCTATCAGAGAGGCAGTAGACATTTGTTTGCAGCTGCAAAGCGAGTGTTATCTCCACCCGGGGTGGAAGGGACCTCACTTCTGACATCAGCAACACAGGTACAAGACAAGGGCAAGAGGCCCATGCATGACGAGGGGCCATTAGGTGAACGAGAGGCTGACTTCATCCTCATTCATGATGATGATACAGATGTGGAGAGTGCCAAACTTAGGAGGACCATCCAGGAGCAGCAAAGGGAGATCCAAGCCTTGTCTCTCAATTTGGAGAGGGCTAAGTGGATTATCAGGTATTTGGAGTGGAGGAACAAATATCTTGAAGACCATCATGAGATCATGGAGCTGCAAAACATCCGCGAGAATCGCCAAGCTGCTCAACATAGGAGGATTGAGCTCACTCCATTAGAGCAAGAGATTAACAATGACCGAGAGTCTTGGCTCGAGCGGATCAACATCCACCTAGAGAGACTGCTAGAGAAAGCCGACAAGGACAAAACCATATTGAGGCGGGTGGTTTATCACTACAGGGCACGAAACATGAGTTCAAAGGCTTGGATAAGGAGTTTGAAAGCGAAATTGAGGAGAGTGACAAAAAGACAAATGAGGCAAAAAGAGCAAGATCAGCTTTGAATCTTGGTTGAAGCCTCTGTGGCCCAGCATAGCACTTCATAGAGAACCTCCAACCCAAATTTCAAAAAATGGGGCAATTTTGGTCACTTGACAAATTTTTGGGCACAAAACAGGGTTTTTCTCCCTGTGCACCCGCCATTGGCGCGACGCTTAGGATTGGGAGCTCCAAATCAAGAATGGTTTGCATTTTTGGATTCAGCATGAAAAATCATGACTGTTGGTGCATGGCCAAGAAGTTTGGGCAAGTTTTGAGTCCCAGGAGTCAAAACACTCAAAAAATGACCTCTCTGCCCCTATTTTGACACACAGGAAGCAGTCTTGGGAGATTGAAGTTTTGGAGGGGAAAATGAGCACCAAATTCAGAAATTCCACTTGGGTTGAAAATTCAACAGGCAGGGCTTTCTAACAAGCACACTTGGGCACAATTTGGACTTCAACAGGTACCTCAAAATCGCCTCCAAAGTGGCACGGCGCACAGGGACCCAAAGGCCAAAATCACTTCCGCTCCGCAACATTTTGATTCGCGACTTTCTCCAAGTGGGCCCACTCATTTACAATACATTTTTCTCGACAACTAAGGCAAAGTTTAAAGAGTATTTTCACTAAATATTGGCTTCTATCCAAGTGGCAAAGGAAGGCGAGCAGTCATTCAAGCCGTTTGTCATTTTTGTAATGCTGCACCTGTCACTAATGGTTGGCTTTCCGTTTCCACTTTGTAATGATTTGAAAAACTCCCCAACTCTGGGTCGTTCTATTTCCCAATGGCATAGTCTATTTATTGTATGCAAAACCATTTGCAAAGGGTTGGTTGTAATTTCTGGGAGACTGTGGGAGAGAAACTCAGTTCTTCATTGTATATTTTGACAGAAAATTAATGAAAGGTTGCGGCTCTAGTTCATGAGATTCATGTGGTGTGAGTGTAGCAAATGTGTTCTCTTTATGTTTCATATGTATTTCATTATGTTTCACAGTACATTCATATTCATTTCCAGTGAAATTTTCTAAGTAAGATAAGGTAGAATTCATGTTTATTGCTCTGCCTGTGGGAAAGTTTCACGTTCTGTGTTCTTCTTCTGTTGAAAAGGATTCATGTGTTTATAGCCTTTTCACCCTCCAAAACAATCTTTCCATTTCGCATTATTTCAAATTTAATTGCTAGACTTTCCACCTGCCTTGCCTCACGAAATAATATGTGCCTTTGTGTTAAATTCTCTGCTCATTGCTGCTCGTTGGTCTCATACATCCCAGAAACTTAGTCATTTATCAAAATTTTCTTCTTGTTTCCATATTTATTTACCTAGCCTAAAATCAACATTTCATAGCAAGTCATCTCAGACCATATTGTTTATTCATTCACTCAGCGTGACACGGAGAGAGCCCTCTCCTGTTCTGGTAGGGCTAGCTACCAAACTGAGCGTGGTTTGTGGTTACCCTGAATTTTGCCTTCCTTCAGCCTAAGGTGGATTTAGGTGCTAACAAGACCTTTGTCGACGCGTTTCGAACCAACTAGTGTGCTTCATCATCAGGACAAGTTGAAGAAACAAATCCAGCTTTGCATGTTAAATAGTCTGAGTAGAGCCTCCAACGGCTATCTTAACCAACGGCTAATTTTGACTTAGGGACCAGAGTCATAAAGTGATTTTTATAATTTAAAGGAAGCTAGTTATATTCGGTGACCATACCTTTAAAATATATATAAATAAAATAATTTTAATTGGTGCTTAAGTTAATAGTTAGTTAAAAAGGTATCATTTAATAATTAAAAATTATAAGTTATTTGAAATTTAAATGGGATTTAGTTATATGGAAGACCTTTTATTTTTTCTTTTAAAAGAAAGGTCTTCCATATAACTAAATCTCATTTAAATTTCAAATAACTTATAATTTTTAATTATTAAATGATACATTTTAACTAACTTTAACTAAGCACCAATTAAAAGAAAGGTCTCCATATAGATCTATCCCATTTAAATTTCAAATAACTTATAATTATTAATTATTAAATGATACCTTACTAACTTTAATTAAGCACGCAATAAAATATTTTATTTATATATATTTTTTATTATATATATTTTAAAGGTATGGTCCCACCGAATAAACAGCTCCTTAAATTATAAAAATGACTTTATGACTCTGGTCCCTAAGTCAAAATTATGCTGTTGGAGGCTCTGCTCAAACTATTTAACATGCAAAGCTGGATCTGTTTCTTCAACTTGTCCTGACAATGAACCACACTGGTTGGTTCTAAACGCGTCGACAAAGGTCTTTTTACATGTGATTTACGCCGAAGTTCTTCTTACAACTATTATGGATCACAAAAGCCTCAATTCAACAACTATTACACTATGTCTATTATTTAACCTTTATTTTCTTACTACTGTTGTATTAATAATAGTATTCACTCACTGTCGTCCCATATATATATATATATATATATTTATATATATATATAGATAAGATAGATAGATATTAATTACATACTTATATTTTTATTTCTTCTTTTTTAATATTAACTTATATACTCTTATTTTATTACTATTTTACTGTATCTTTCTAATTTTAATTTACAGTTATGTCTATTGTTTTCTATTTTTTTATTATTTCTATTCCTTATTAATCTCAACTATTGAGAAAATACATAAATAAAACATAATTTAATAATGATAAAGAAAGAGGGAAAGTGATTGCGAATGGCTTTATATATATATATATATATATAATATAGTATATATATATATATATATATATATAATATATCCACTACATGGAAATTTTCCAACTAGTTAACCGAAAATCATATAGTTATATGTCCATGATGTCATAGATTTGTTCCTTTCCTAATTTTCACTTTCATTTCATTTGGACTATTTATGATGCCACTATGTCTTATGCACACCTATATTTAATATTGAAATTATGAAATATTTGCCCATAATATTTTTTATTTTTTTTAACTATTTGAAATCTCTCACATCTATGTTTCATCTTCATAGAGTGTAAAAAATAAAATAAATGTCCTTTGTTAATCAATTATTTCTCGAAAGGAATTAGTGAAAACTAAGTACTTGTTAGTTCATACACTAGCATACTAAATAAGTATTTTTATACTAGCATTTACTATATGTTATTCTTACTATTTATCCCGTAATCTATTCACTTTTTCTTTTATTTTGCTTTAATACTAATTGCTTACAGTACATTGAAGTCACTTTATACTACTTTTACTTTCACTTCTACTTTATTGCTTTATAATATTTAAAATTAATTACTTACTTACTTACCATATTAAATTATTTTATTATTATTGTTTTCTCGGCTACTTCTCACTCCTAGTTGAAAACTATTTATTCTTACTCTCCTTAGAATATTTACTATTTATTGTTAAATTAATTAGTTTTGGGAGAGAAAACTAGATTAATATATTTTAATTTACAAAAATTAAGGTTAATCAACAACTTACATTAGTTTGTCATTCTTATCCAAACTAAAATTGGGAAAAACCCATAATTAATGCAGTGTGAACGTTTGAAACCTTTACCTGGGGTCCATACTTCTCACTATAATATTTTTAATTCATTGATATATAAGTAATCTTCAAAATAATGTACAACAGTAAACAATACTACTTTAAACCATATTAACCCAGGAGCATTGCAATGCATTAATATTCTGAAGATAATAATAATATTAAGACAAACAATATACCTTGATAAGGATACCTCAATAATAGTAATTTAATATTTAATCATGTATTGCATAATGTGTAGATACATCAATAACCATAAGTATTAGGCAACACATCTGCATTAAATATCTTAAAGATCAACGATGTGGATCCAAATAAAAACAAAATCTATATATACATCGAAATATTCCTAATAAAGTGAAATATACATAGTATTAGAATTTTGTGGAAAAGACAGATTTTTTTTTTTTTTTCTAAAAATATGTGGCTAGGTAAGAGAATCAACTATAAAGTAGGTATGCTTATACACATTTTCTTTTCCCCGTACTTATTTATTAGTTGGATTTTAATTTATAACTCTTTACTATTAGGCATCAAAATTATAACTTTTAACTTTAAATGAACCTGGAAAAAGAAAATTCAAGCTTTGTAATTGACCAAATAACATGATAATTTATTCATATTAATTGGGACTTGTATACAAATCCTCAAGCAGAATAATTTGATCAAGCATACACTCCTGCACAGAAAAGACAGTATTTAGATGATTGGAAACATTACATGGAGGTGAACAACACATGGATATCTTTCTATTCTTGGAAAGATAAAATTGCTCCTATTAATGTTTTCACTGGGGTCTCCTCTAGTTCCACTGCTAACAAACATGGATGGACTGCACTAGATGGATCACAAATTGAGACTCTTACCACATTCCCCCCATACAAAGGAATTGTTTTAGGAGAAAATACCAATGCAGCAAAAGCCATCCCATTGGTCCAAAAAGATGACAATGCCTTAGGAATTGATGGAAGAATTCAAAAGGCTAGTGAGCAATTAAACTGGACCAATACAGCTCTCAAAGGATTGGAGATGAATGTAACAAAGACAGATGATGTAAAGAAGCAGATAGACATTGTACTGATTTCATTAAATAGTGTGAATAGTTGTTTGAATAATATGCAATTTGATTCCAGTATTTCCCGTACTTATGCCAGAGAATCACTGAACAAAATAGAAGAGGTAGGAGATAGATTAGTTGGTCACATTGACACAACTAAAACTCTTCTTACTGGGCTGGCAGAAAAAGTTGAAAAAGTTCAGTTGACAAAATCAGAAAAACCAATCCCAAATTCTTTTTTGGTGAAAAGAAATATAAAGATTGAAAACTCAATCACAAATATTCATAAGTTTCCTGCTCTATTCCCCAAAGAAATTGTTTCTTCATCAGATGTTGACAAATCAGAACACATCAGTATTGCTTCTCTATTCCAAGAAGCAGAGGCTGAAGCAGAAGCCAGAGAAACAGAGAAAAAATCTCAAGAGACAAATTCTTCCCATCTATGAGCCCCTAGAACATAGATTTTCTAGGTATTATGCTCCTGATATTGAAGGAAAGGGAAATATGCCTGAAGCCCACACTTTCTTTCCTGACTCTCATAGGGAATGGAATATAGACAATATGAGCATTGGCCAAATATGCCAAATGATTGACTTAATGTACATAGAATATAAGCTCATGTGTCTCATAGGAAAATCAGAGATAGATGTTGTAGAACTGCCATTCAATGTTTTACAGGTACTCTCCTCAGGTGGTGGGAAACTGAGTCTTCTCCCAAGCTTATAGAAACAATGGAAGCAGAAGTCCTCAAGGATGAGAAAGGAGATATTATCCACAATCCAGATGGCACGGTTATCAGCAGCATGATCGGTGCCCTTACATCAATGATCCTAGAACATTGGTGTGGAAGTGAAATAGAGATAGGCAACAAGCATGAGGTTATACTCATGAACCTCAAGTGCCACAAAATGTCTCAGTATGATGATTTTCACAGGGATTGGATGCAATGAATTTATGAGGTAAAAGACTCCAAAAATCTGTTGTGGAAATAGGTATATCTTGCTGCTCTACCCTCAAAATTTGTTGATTATATCATAATGCAGGAAGTCTTCCAGTTGTCGTTTGAATCCTACACATGGGGTGAGATTTACTCACAGATCACAAAGACACTGGTAAGTCTTTTTACAAGCTCAAAAGTCAATAAATCCTTAGAAAAATTATCCAGGTTTCCAGATAGAAAGTCCATTTGCAGCAGGTATGGACTTACAATAGATGATCCTTTGGTTAAGAAAAGAAAGTCTAAGAAAAGAGCCAAAAGAGAATTCAGAGAGACTTTCTACAAAAACAAACGAAACTATCCAAAGGACAGAAGAAGAAAATATCCCACAAGGGATAGAAATCAGAGATCTAAAAGGAAGGGACATTACAGGTATGTGCCAAACACCCATTACTATGGTCCCTCTGACATCCATCTACATTCTGCTAAGCAAGAAAAATGGAATAGGATCACATGTTGGTTATGTGGACAAAATGGGCATACTGCCTCAAGATGTCCGCAAGGGGAAGAGTCAAAGTTTAACAGAGGAAAGAAGACCGCTGGTTATGCTCAAAAGGCCAAACAAGTCAAAAAAGAGCATAAAGGGCCTATTGTTTGTCTTAGATACAAATCTGCGACTCATGTCACAGAAAGGTGCCCCAATCTCACAATCATAGATACTGCACAGCAGCACCAGCTAGAGAAACTTCTCTCGATTCTTTTAGCTCTTCAACAAAAGCAGAATTACAGGCAAATGTGGGTCAATATTCCGAATCTGATTCATCAGAATGTTTATGCTTTGATTCTGATGAATGTGCTTGCCATGCCTTATATGATGATGATTCTGACTACTCCAGTAGTTCCTGTGAAGAAGAAAGGCCAAGACCCCCAAAAGAAAAGGTACTTATGGCCTCAGTAGATGAAGAAGCAGAATTAAAAATTCTGTCTCAAATCCAAGCTATGGAGGATGGTGACATGAAATCTCGCCTAATAGAAGCTTTCACAGACCAACTGAAAACTAAAGCTTCAAAAGAATCAGGTAAGAAACCTTTGTTCATCGATGCATCATATGAAAGGAACACAAAATCATTTCAGATGCATCACCAGAAACCAGGAAGAGTAAGATCACTTACTCTTAGGGAAGTAAGTGGTGAAATCCACCACATCAAAGCTGAAATCTCTGCAATCAAAGCTCAGATTGTAGAACTACAGAAAGGCAAACAAGTTGTAGCCAGCCAAAAATATGAAGAAGAAGAAGAAGATGAGGATGATCACTAGAATCAAGCTACACATACTCAAGAAGTCCAAATTGTTGAAGGTATGCAAGACCCAAATTTTTGGTTCAAGGACATGAGATTATTTACTATTACCTATCAGTAGCATCATGTTAAGGTAAACATCTGTATTCAAGGAAAGGTTTTTCAAATGATTGCATTATTAGACTTAGGTGCAGACATTAATATCCTTAATATGAAGAACATTCCAGCTAGATATTGGGTCTCTGCTGAAAGAAAGGTTGTGGGACTTGGAAATAAGAAGCTCTCCAGTATGAAGTTCCAAGAGCTTCATTATGTTTTGATTCACATTGTGTATATATAAATTTTTCAGTGGCAGATATTCCTGTTGATTGTATTTTAGGAAACATATTTCTTACTGCAGTTGAACCACATGGTTCAGACAGGTTGAAAGATGGAAGGTCTGGCTATTTTATTTCTGTACCTACATCAAAGGGAAGAAGGAAGAAGATTGAGCTTCCCTATGTCTCCAGCCCAAGGGTCTCAACCATGGTTCAAGCTATGCAAAAGTTGGATAAAGCAGAATCCCTATTGACAGATCTTAAAGATCTAAAAGGTGCGCTCAGAGTTGAAGAACAATTAAAGTTGCCTCAGGTGAAAAATAGGATTCAAGATCTCAAGCAAAGGCTAGAAGAAAAATGATGTTCAGAAGAGCCAAATGCCTTTTGGCATCGAAAACAACATACTAGCAGATTGCCATACAAAGAGGGATTTGCTGGAAAACCTTGCAAAAGCAGAGCCATACCAATGAGAAAAGAGTATAGGGATCTTTGCCAGAAAGAGATCCAGCAATTACTTGACAGGAAATTAATAAGGGAATCCAATAGCCCGTGGAATTGCTATGGGTTCTATGCCAATAAAACAACAGAACAGATTAGGGGTATTCCAAGACTTTTCATCAAC
>APFE030336600.1:4539-21310 GCA_000404065.3 Pinus taeda
GGGGGGGGGGGGGGGGGCGCTCCCCCGCATCACTGCGCTGGTTGTATGGCCAACTCATAGCTTCTCCTCCACACGTGCAGCCTTTTGCTGCAAAATCCGCATCACAGGTGCGGCCTGCAATTCTCCTTGCATAGCATGTGCAAGCCTTTCTTGTGGGCTCGCGAACTAGTGCTTAGAAATTGGCATGGCCTTAGCCTACACTCAATATCCTTTGGAATTTCTCTCTCACTGCTGCAACACTTCCTTTCTTTTCAGCCTTGAGTATTACACTTATTGACAAAATCACTCCCTTACATCTTTGTCAAATTGTGTATTTCTCCTCTCCTTGGGCTTGCTATTATAATTGCTCATTGAGCTAAACCCTTAATCCTATTCTTATTCATACATCTCATGATTATTAATTTCTAAATTCCATATCTGATTTTAATTCCTAGTAATTTTTATAACCCAGAAAATTTATTTCTGCAATTACTGAATAAAAAGGATTGGAATTTTTAAGACAGGAAATTAAATAGCGAAAGAAAACACAAGATCTACCCCTGAAAAGCCTTGATCGGCAGCTCTGCTAGTTGTATGGCCAACTCATAGCTTCTCCTCCACACGTGCAGCCTTCTGCTGAAAAATCCGCATCACATGTGCTGCCTGCAACTCTCCTTGCATAGCATGTGCAAGCCATCCTTGTGGGCTCGCAAACTAGTGCTTAGAAATTGGCATGGCCTTAGCCTACACTCAATCTCCTTTGGGATTTCTCTCTCACTGCTGCAACACTTCCTTTCTTTTCAGCCTTGAGCATCACACTTATTGACAAAATCACTCTCTTACATCTTTGTTAAAATTTGTCTTTCTCCTCTCCTTGGGCTTGCTATTATAATTGCTCATTGAGCTAAACCCCTAATCCTAATCTCCAAAGTGATGGATGGTTAGGATTAAATCCTAATCAACTCGAGACTTGTTGATTTTAAAACAAATTCACTAATGTAACTAAAATTACATTTCCTTAGTTTTCCTAGCTCAACGGCCAACACTGATAATTAATTTAGTTAAAGTGCTTTTCCTTAAGTTAGACTTTGTTTAAATCATAAAGATAACTTAATAAATTGAGCAAGTTTCCTAAGGAGGCTTTGGATGATTCTTGCATGCTTGACAACTAGGCAATGCAGAAATACCTGCGCGTTGCTTACAAATATCAACAGTGATTGACCTAGTTGGTAGTTAGGATTGAGAAAATTAGTTGCTCGGATTCAGGAGATTCGTTCTCATCAAAGTATAAATAGGTCCTTTGCCCCATGTGGGTCCCTCCATCCAAGAAGTCGATTTTCCCTTAGCCATTTGATTTTCTCTTCAGGGGGTGCACATTCCATGTGGGTGTGGCCCCAACATTCCACTAGCAAAATAATTCGCCCCACTTTCCTTAGTTGGTGTCCAAAAATTGTACTAGCCTCCAAAATTGCAAAAATGGTTAATTTCCTCCTTAGGCAAAAATTTATTGAGAAGGGATATTACAGTCCTCCCCTCCCAAATGTTACTTGTCCTCAAGCAACTGCAAGGTTGGATGCTGCAAAATCTGTTCACTCTCCCAAGTCGCATCCTCCACCGGCAAATCCTTCCATCAAACCAAGTATTCCTGGATGACCTTGCTCTTCAGCTTCCTTTCCTGTGTCTCCAAAATCGCTTCTGGTGTCAACACGAAGTGTCCCTCATCATCCAAAGGAGGTAGTTCAACGGCTTCCATAACCTGCTGTCCCAAGGCCCTTTTTAGGGAAGATAAATGAAATACATTATGAATCCGGCTCTCGGGCGGCAACTCCAACTTGTAGGCTACCTCCCCAACTCTCCTAGTGATCTTGTAAAGCCCATAGAAGTGGGGCTTGAGCTTCTTGGCCCCTTTTGCTTTAGTGATGACTATTGGTAGGGCTAAAGACATAGTTAGACCATATCCCCTACCTCAAACTGCCTCTCCACTCTGTAACGCCTTCGTATTTTTTCTGTTTCATGGCCGCTTAACGGACTGCAATGGTATTTTATCCATGTTGGAACTTTCTTGCTCCACCCCAAATCCTTAAGGATGGCTGCAATTTCCTTTTCTGGGTTGGTCGCCTCAGGGATTCTATGCTTTCAAACTTGTTAGATTCGAGTACCTTGTATGGAACAAGTTATTAAATCCAATAATGGCTTACCAATATTTCAAAATTATATTTTTTATAAATCTATTGACTCCGCAGATTAAAAAAATAAATAAAGGTAGTTTGAATTAAGGAAGAAAGTTAAACTGGCGGACAAATATACACCCCCACAAACCTGTTCAATGTTGTTGATGACAATGACCGATTTCAGCAAAAAATTGATTGATCTGGAGAATAGAATTACTAGTCACTCTGAGGATTTCAACCAAAAATTAGTCGATCTTGAGAGTAAGGTTATTGGACATTCTGATGATATCAAGAAGCTACAGGATACAACAAATCAAATAGAACATCAGCTCGGGCATAACTATATCAAATTCGAAATAAATCATAATCAGACAATGACGTTACTGAACACTTTGTGTAAAAGGATGAAGGTTACACTTGAACAACTACTCCAAGATGATGGAGGTAATCAACAACGCAATTCATCAGATTCTCATGAAAAAGAGGAGTCTCCAAAAAAATCATCCACACACCAAGGAAATTGTAATGCGACTTTTTCAAATAAGCAGCTCTGGAATACATTCACCAATCAATACCCTCTTTTCGCTCCACCGTTAGCGGCATATCATTGAAGAGAAAAAATTGAGCTACCCAAATTCGATGGTAACGAAAAATGCAGCATTGCATCGCTGAATAAAGCAGAAGAATATTTCGAGATTTATGATATTGACAATGATGACAAAAAGATTAGACACACTTACATGAAAATGGAAGGCGAAGCATATAATTGATATATGTGGTGGAAGAAGACGAAAATCGCCATCAGTTGGAGAAAATTTAAGGATGCATTCTTTAAAAGATTCCAAAGTATAAAGGAAGAAGAGTTCTTTTCAACACTCATCAGATTACGACAAAAAGGAAATGTGGATGAATACACCCGAGAATGGGAGACCTTAGCAACATGAGTACCTGGGTTATTAGAATCCCGTCTAATTCAATCATACATCTCCGGACTTAAAACTCATCTACAAGTAGAACTTGAGCTTCACGACATTACGTCAATAGAAGTAGCAAGACAAAAAGCAAAAGATGTTGAAAATAAATTTGAACAGATACTGTGGTCAAAATTGGAAAAAGTATATTTGCGACGAAGAATGCCCTAGTCTGTCAATATGGATAATACAAGATATGTACCACCATATCTTCGTGAAGGCAGAAAATCTTACGTGGAGAGGCAAAGGAAAAACGAAGGCCAATGCAAACGCTGTGGCGAGAAGTGGGACCCTAAACATAGGTGTGAAAAAGGAAAAGAATCAAAGAACCTATATAACTGTGAAACAACTAATGATTCAAACATATAAGAAACATAAGATGCCCCAGGATTCTCTCCAGAATTAGATGACGGAAGTATTTCGCAAGTGTCACTATCAGCTATGACAAGTATATCACAACCCTAGACTCTAAAATTGAAAGGACATATAAAAAAGAACAACGTAGTGGTTCTCATCGACTCCGGTAGCACCCACAATTTTTTAGATACAATTGTGGCAAAGAGACTCAACATTTTTTCATTTTTCTTACCCAACATGAAGGCGATGGTAGTCGACGGTAAGAAGATTGAAAAGGTTGGGAAATGCCATAAGGTCAAATTGTAGATTCAAGACTTTAATTTAGAATCCCCGTTCTTCACTGTACCATTAGGAGGAGTAGATGTGGTCTTAGGTATCCAGTGGCTACGAACCCTAGGCACTTACTCTGCCAACCTCAAGAGCAGTTGATAAGCTTTAATTGGGAAGGGAAGAGGTACAAGTTCTACGGACTCCAAGCACTAGAGAATCAAATCGTGTCGTTATCCCAGATGATGAAGATGATTTAGAAAGGAGCACCAGCTTATGTAGTACAATGTCACCAGTTAGAAATGTTATCTGCAAATATGATCAGTGAAGCATCACTAGAAGTACAAGAGCTAATTCAAAAGCATGAAAAGGCATTCCAAGACTTGCCCATAAAATGCCTCATAACAGGGAAATCGAGCATACAATAGAAGTCAAAGCAGGATCAAACCTTGTCAACATCAAGCCGTATCGATATCCACATCACCAAAAGACTGAAATTGAGAGATTAATCGAAGACCTTTTAAAATGTGGGATCATATCGAAAAAGTAAGAGTCCGTACGCTGCTCCAATGGTATTGGTAAGGAAGAAGGACAAATCATTCATGCTATGCATTGATTATAGAGGGTTAAACAAAATAACGATTAAAAACAAATTCCCAATTCCCTTTATCGACGAAATGTTGGATGAACTACATGGCGCAAAATACTTCTTAAAATTGGACTTAAGGTCAAGCTATTACCAAATCAGAATCAGGTTGGAAGACATACCAAAGACGACATTTTGAACACAGGAAGGTCACTATGAATTTAAAGTAATGCCCTTTGGGTTAACCAATGCACCAACAACATTCCAAGCCACTATGAAGGAGTTATTTCGTCCATATATTAGGAAGTTTGTATTAGTATTCTTTGATTATATTTTAATTTACAGTAAAACTTGGAAGGAGCACCTACAACATTTGGATAAAGTTATTACACTACTGAAAGAGCATCAGTTCTATGCCAAGAAATCCAAATGCACCTTTGGGAAGGGAGAAGTAGAATATCTCGGACACATAATATCCCATGAAGGAGTGAAAGTGGACCCTAATAAAATCAAAGCTATAAAGCAATGGACCAAACTAGTTAATATATCCAAGTGAAGAGGGTTCTTAGGATTGACTGGATATTATCGAAGATTTATTAAAAGCTATGCACATATAACTGCACCTCTAACAAAACTTTTAAAGAAGAATTCATTTCAATGGAATGAGGAAGCAGGAGGGTGTTTTGAAAAATTGAAGGAAGTTATGTCTAATGCCCCAGTATTGGCAACTCCAGATTTCTCTAAACCATTTATCATCGAGTGTGATGCTTCTGGATTCGGTATAGGCGTAGTGTTAATGTAAGAAGGGCATCCAATAGCTTTTGAAAGTAGGAAGCTCAATAAAAGAGAATGTCTTAAGTCCACATACAACAAGGAAATGCTCGCTATTATGCATGCACTGGCTAAGTGGAGACAATGTCTTTTGGAAAGTATGTTCTCCATTTGAATAGACCATAATAGTCTCCAACACCTCCTTCAACAATAAACACTTTTCGAAGAACAACAAAAATGGATTGAAAAAATTACCGCCTTTGACATGGAGATACTACATAAAAGGGGAAAAGACAATGTAGTAGCAGATGCCCTATCTAGGAAGGACGAAGAACCAACATTACTTGCAGTCTCGGTTGTTGTTCTTGAATGGTTCAATGAGATTCGAAGTGAGTATGCCAAGGATCCAGAAATAATTGCGATAATCAATAACCTTCCAGACAACTCAAAATTTGAATGGAAGAATGATATTCTACGGTACATAGGAAGAATTTATCTAAATTCAAACGCCAAGTTTAAATCCAAGATACTCAAGGAGTCACATGATTCACTATCAACCGAACATGTAGGATTCTTTAAAACTTACTACAATGCACGTCAATCATTCATTTGGAAGGGGATGAGTCGCGATATTCAGAAATATGTAGCGGAATGTGACACATGTCAAAGAAATAAAAGTGAAAATATTATGACACCTAGATTACTTCATCCCTTAAACATTCCGAATCAGAAATGGGAAGAAATATCAATGGACTTTATTGAGGGATTACTTGTATTTGAAGGCAAGGATAAGATTTTCGTAGTAGTCTACAGACTCACCAAATATGCTCACTTTATTGCAATGATGAAATCAGACTCAGTTAAACAAATCGCTGAGATATTCTGCAAAATGTTTATAAACTACACGGTTTTTCGAAGGTCATTGTGAGTGATAAAGATGCCAAATTTAAGGGTGATTTTTGGAAGAATTGTTCAACCATATAGGAACCTACCTAAATATGAGTTCTGCTTACCACCCTCAAATAGATGGACAAATGGAGGTTGTCAGTAAATGTTTGGAAGCCTACCTACGTTGTTATGCTACAGAAAACAAAATAAGTGGGCTCAGTGGTTACATCTCGCTGAATAGTGGTATAATTCTATTTATCACATGTCAGCAAAAATGACTCCATTCCAAGATTTGTATGGGTACGAACCTCCAAAATGGAAGGATCTGTCCAGACAAATCTATCAGTTGTTAAAAACCGACTAGAAGAAACCCAAAAAATCGTCCAAACCTTAAAGGAATTTAAATAATGCAAGAAACTGCAGAAGCTACAAGTTGATCGAAACAGAACCGAAAGAGAATTTGAAGTTGGAGAATGGGTATTTGTCAAGCTCCAGCCATACAAACAGTTGTCCCTGAAACAAAAAGAAAAAATAAATTAGCACTAAAGTTCTATGGACCATACTAGATCAACAAAAAAATCAGCCAAGTTGAATATAGTTTAAGCCTTCTAGATAAGAGTCGTGTTCACAACATCTTCCATGTATCTTGCCTTAAAAGGGCACTGAGTGACCATCAATTAGCACAGACAACGCTTCCGTCCTTAGATGATGAAGGAAGGGTCATTTTAAAACGAAAAGGTATCATATCCACGAGGGAAAAGAAGCTTCGATCTCGTGTAATCAAGGAATACTTGATCAAGTGGAAGGACTTACTAGAAGAATAAGCTTCTTGGGAGACTGAAGCATTTTGTCAGCAACATCTGTCGTTACATATGCTTTGAGGACAAAGCATTTTTTGAGAGGAAGGCAATGCTATATAAAAAATTTAATTAATTAGTAATTATGAGGCAAAGGGCATGATCAAAGATCATGCCCATTCACCAAGAGGCACCCAAGGCAATATAAGGTAGGGGTCTCTCACAATTGTAATCATTTTCTATCTTTAATAATAATAAATATGATTCTTTCTGAGTAATTGAGCGTGTTTGTGCCAAAGCCCCCATAAATCGGCTATCTCGGTCACTGACTAGGGTCTTTGGAAAACCATGTAGTCGGAATACCTCTCTAAAGAATAGCTCTGCTACTTGGGAAGAAGAAGACCTCGAAGGGATAGCAAATAAGTGAGCAAAGTTGGTCAGTTTGTCCACCACAACATATATACAATCCTGTCCCTGTACAGTTGGAAGCCCCGTGATGAAGTCCATGGACAGGGTCTCCCATTTCCTCTCTGGAATAGGGAGTGACTAAAGTAGTCCTGCTGGGTGTGATAGCTCCCCCTTTGTTCTTTTGACCGACTACGCACTCCTGTACGTGTCTCAGTACATCCCCCTTGAGTCCCCTCCATGAGAAACGCTGCTTGATGGCACGGTATGTCTTGAGGAACGTGGGGTGTGTTGCTAGAGGGGGCTCATGTGTTTCCTGCATAATCTTCTCTCTGAGCTGAGATCCGGGCGCCAAGTATATCCTGTCCTTATAATATATCATCATCCATCACTCTGAACCTGTCATCCCCATGTGTGCCATCTAGTATCTCACAAGCTTGCCTATCCTTGGAATGCTCAACCAAAAGTTGAGCCTTCTAATCATGAGTGATGTCCATCGAAGATAGTGTCGCGGGTCTTCGAGAGAGGGCATCTGCCACTACCTTCTGCTTGCCCTTGATGTACTCAATTTCAAAGTCATAGGCCTAGATTTTACTCACCCACTTCTGCTGGCTCTCCTGCAATGTTTGTTGTTCTAGGAAAAATCAAAGACTGTTGTGATCAGACTTCACCTTGAACCAGTTTCCCACCAAATACTGCTTGAACTTGGCCAGTGCATGCATCACGACAACATCTCTTTGTCATAAATAGAGTACAGCCACTCATGGGGTAGCAATTTTCTACTCTCAAATGCGATAGGATGCCCCCCCTGCGTCAACACAGCCCTAACTCCTTCACCAAAGGCATCACACTCCAACACAAACGATCATGTCAAATCTGGCAAGGCCAAAACAAGATAGTTGCTCATGACCTTCTTGAGGCGCTCAAAGGCCTCCTATGCCACCTGCGTCCACTCAAAAGTCCCTTTCTTAGTCAAATCCGTGAGGGGTGCTGCAAGCTGTGAGAATCCTCTCACGCACCTCCTGTAGTACATGCAAATGCCCATAAATCCTCTCAACTCAGTCACATTCTTGAGTGTTGGCCAATCTAGAATGGCCCTAATATTCTCCTGGTGTATCTTCGCTCCACCCTCCCCTATCATGTGCCCAAGGTACAACATCTCAGTTAGGCCAAACTCACATTTGGACATCTTCGCATACAACTGTTGCTCCTCAAGTATGCGAAGTACTCCCTCCAAGTGCTGGAGGTGCACCTTCCAAGTCTGACTATAGATAAGAATGTCGTCAAAGAAGACAAAGACAAAGCGCCACAACTGCCCACGAATAATGTGGTTTAGACATGACTAAAATGTAGCTAGAGCATTGGTTAGCCCGAAGGGCATCACCAAAAACTCAAAGTGTTGATAGTGGCAGCGAAAGGCAATCTTGGGGATGTCCTGCTCGCTCACCTAGATTTGGTGATACCTAGAGTGAAAATCTATCTTCGAGAAGTATCTTGCTCCCCTAAGCTCATCCATCAACTCATCAATGCCCGGAATGGGGTACTTATTCTTTAATGTCTTCTTGTTGAGGGCCCTATAATCGATGCACATGTGGAGAGTCCCATCCTTCTTCTTCACGAACACCATGAAAGAAGCAAAGGGACTCGAACTGGGTCTAATGTGCCCCAATCTCAACAACTTTTGTATCGCGCTCTTGATCTCATCCCAGTTGGCTTTGGGATATCTATACGGGGTAGTAATGACTGCGTGCA
Source organism: Pinus taeda (assembly GCA_000404065.3). NCBI lineage: Eukaryota > Viridiplantae > Streptophyta > Pinopsida > Pinales > Pinaceae > Pinus > Pinus taeda. The sequence goes on from APFE030336600.1 coordinate 13,484, forward strand.
CTCCCTCCTCCAGCTCAATAATGTGCTCAAACACTCGGTTTAGCGGTTTGTCGGGAGGAGTCTCCCAAAACCCCCTGGTGTCTCTCCAACAAGGTAGTATGTTTGGGTGTACAGGTTGTGTTGGGGCCCCCGTCTCTGAAATCCTGAGCTCCATTGTCTACTCTATGTCTCCATGTCATAAATATGCTTACATCCAATGAGCAGAAACTGTCTGGGGTGGGTAAGAGTGCATCCCTCTCAACACTACAAGTTTCCATTCCGAGCCTGTAAACTCCATCTCCAACTTCTGTCTATCAGTGGTGACCCTCGTCAATGAATATAACGACTGGGCACCCATCACCACGTTGGTGTCTGGAACATCAATTGTAAAGAAATGATCAGTGACAGAGTAGTTCCCCATCGTCAGAGTCAAGCTGGGAACATACTTTGTGCACTGCATCGTCCTATCTCCTGGCACCAGCAACGAGAACCCGTCAAATGTCTCTGTGTGAATGCCCCTCCGCTCCATCATCTAGGCATCTACAAAATTGTTGGTGGCCCTGTTGTCTACTAGAACTAATACTCGCTACCCCTGCACAGTCCCTCTGATCCTGAGTGCCAAGTACTTTGGGACTCCTCGAAGTGAAGTAAGAGCTCCCCCTGATGGGGCAAACAATCCTCCTCTATGGGGTGGTGGTGGTGGTGCTCCCCCTGATGAAGGTGCCCCCTCATCTCCTTGATTTGCACCTAGCTCAACCACCTCATCCGACTCACTATCTAAATACACCTCAATGTAGTTGGCCTTGCCCTTGGTGCATTTTTGCCTAAGTGCCCAAGGCTTCTGGCACATGAAGCATAACTTCCTCCTCTTGAGGTCCCTCCCGGTCTCCTTGTCCAACTGGACACATCCTCCATCCCTCTGAGGTGGTTGAGTGTCTCGGTTCCCCAGTGGGGTAGTAGGTCTGGTGGGAACTAAGGCCCGGGTCTTAGGCACTGTGTTAATCATATCCCGGGTCTTGGAGATAGCGTCCATCAATGATGTGGGCTTGTAGTCCCTCACCCAACCACGTAGTAGCTCAGGAAGCCCCTCCACAAACAACATGATCAACTAGGCCGTCGAAATGTCGGTCACCATCACGGCCAGTCTCTGAAACTTTGAAATATAGGCCTCTGCGCTACTAGTCTGTCTTAGATGGGCCAACTCACTGAAGTGTAGCTTAGGTTCCTTCCTCTCAAACCTCTCAATCAATCTCTAGGTGAACTCAGTGTAAGAAGTGATGTGGATATACCCCATTGTAATCAGCCCATGGTACCACTACTCCTGTGCATCACCCTCCAAGTGTAAAGTAGCAAACTGTATAACATCTGTCTCATGCATGGGATTCAAGTGAAAGTATGTGTCTAGCTTCTGAACCCATGCCTTGGCTAAACTCTTAGTAGAACCATCAAAGTTGGGGAGTGTCACTTTCCCCGCTATCTTTTGTACATCCTGGCTAGATTGGCCCCCTCTATGATGTGTTCTGGTCCCAGTGGTACGCCTCTCTTCGAGGCATATGTATTCCCCAAAGGACATCACCCTCTTAATCCTGGCATCCAAACCCTCTTACTCATCAATGCCTGATGCAATTGAGTGGACTAAGTCCGCAATTGGGTTTGGCTCCCTCTCGGGCTCTAGCAAGTTCACAAAATGAGGCATGTTGGGACGACCTGCCTTGCCTCAACTTCTGCTGGTTGGTCCTCAACAACTCCTCTAAAATTTTGTTTTGGCCCTATTGACCTTGCTACCTACACCTACCTACAAGTCAGTGAGAAAAGCTTTCAACCCCACAAGGTGTGGTTGGTGGCAGGGAACTCAGAGAAGGGGCTATCACTCTAAATCCATTCTCTCTCTGTTTAAGTTATCTCCTAGGTTAGCTAAGGGGGGTGGTCCCTAATGAAAAATTAACTTAAAAAGAGATGTGAGTTTTTAGGAGAATTGTTAGAGCTAAATAGATTATTTCTTTAAGATCTATAAGCAAAAACTAATATGAACAATAACTATCATAAGTTAAGCATGAAATACATAAACAACCAGTGCCTTCCAAGTATTTGCTCTTTAAGAAATGAAATTGTATTTTGCTTAAAACAAAAGTAGAATGCTTCAAAAATTGAAAGCAAAGCAAGCCTAAAATGGAGACAAAGATGCCATGAAATAGTCAAAATGATAATGTACAATTAGTGTACAAGAACTAGTTAAAGACATGCAAGTAGAACTCCATACTTGTCTAGTTAAAACAATGCTCTAGGTAGCAAAAAAAATCCTTGAAAGCACAAGATATTGATCAAGAAAAATATTTAATTTTAAATTTATGTGATCTTAATAAGCTAGAGGAAAGGAAACTCTCTCTTTCAAAATTGTTTGATGAGATCCTTGAGGCAAACCGATTGGGTCCTTTTATTCTTTATCTTGGGAGTTAGTTCATCTATTGGAGAGCTACCCATGCCCAAGTAAATCCTTCAACCAAATCTAAAGATCTCTACACACTTGGAAAAAAGATGTCAGCAATCATAAGGGATTAGATTATACAATGGAGGAGAAGGCTAGAGATTTCACCATAAATCTTTTAGTGCTCATCTTCTTAGAGTATTTCTCTAACCCAAAAGCCATACAACATAACTTGCATATGTTAATCCAAACAAGTGGCAAAATGAGAACTAGCATAATCCAACATACATGTAGAATGTAAAGCATAACAATTGAAATAACATCACTTCAAGAAATGGAAGGAGAACACCAACACAATGGTACCCCAAAGTCTCTTTTACTATATGAAAGATGAATATAAGATCCAACAGAGTCTCTGCAAGCCCAACAATTCGTTCTATATATGCAAAGATGAGAGCCAAAGCTGATTTAAATAGGCAAATGGGAGCCAATTCCAATGTGAGTGCAAGTGACAAGTGGAAGGGTGAAGATCCCACAGCAAAAGCGAATTTGCAAGTGGTTGCAAGAACTGTCCAAGTGCTGGAGATCCCTCTTGTAAACTGCTCCCTAACGGACTGTGTATATCTCCCTTGAGAATCAGCGTTCATCCAACTGCTGGTGCACATTCTTTATGACTGCCAAGTGCATATATAACTGAAGTAAATGGGAGACAAACTCCCACACAAATCTCCAACTAAAACCTGTGATTTGACGCATCGGCAACCAAATACCAATGCTGCCAATCAAATCTGTGTATAGCTGCCAGTGTAGAGGTTGATCTGCTGTGCGCGTTTCTTTTTTCTCTTGAAGATTAACGTGCCGTATTTTTGCTGCCAGGTGTGAGTATGAGTGGAGATAGGGAGGAGTTTAACTCCCATCAATTTACTGTCGTAAACTGCCAGCAAACCAAAGTTTTGATTGCTGTGATAAATCCTCATTTAAATGACAGCTGCGTATTGTCTCTTCCTGGCCTGCCTTGACTGCTGTAGGTACCTTTTAGCTGGCAGCGTGGAGGCTAAGTGGAGTTTAATGCGTAGACAGTCCTCACAAAAACTTGAGTTAACCTTACTTAACATTCCTTCAAAGTCTACGCTGATTTTCTTTTGCTGCGCGGAGATATCTTTGACTAACGTGGATATTCCTTTGCTCTAGCTGTACGTGGAAGCTTCTTTTATCATGTGCCTTTTATCAAACTAATGAGTAGGCTATAGTTATGTGGGGTCCCTCCAACTTCTTTTAACTTTTTCACCTTAGACTTCAATTAACATTTGATTTAAATTAAATCAACGTTACTTCTTACATTTGCTTGTATGTACTTCTCATGAGCTCATTGTGGGCCCCTTTGACTTTGACTTGAGCATGTTGTACCTTATGAGGTGGGTTCCACATGTTTGCCACATCACTCTTGACTTTCCACATAATTTCCATGTCAAAATTTGACTTATTTTGACTTTGGAAAAATTTATAATTTTTTCCAATTATTCATTTTTTGAATTTTTTCCTCATTTTTGCTACTGTCATTTGAAAAATCGCCTTTTGAGGGACTATAAGTCATTTTTTGACTCCCAAAGTGGATCCTAAGATAATGCTAGGCCTCTGAGAATGAATTTCAAGTAGTCACATGCCCCAGACATTTTCTAAGGCTACTTATTTACATCATTACATAGAAAATAATTAAAAAATCCCGTTTTACGGGAAATTTTTAATTATTAAAAATCGTACTTAGACCTAGCCAAATTCCATGAATTTTTTTGTGTGATCTAGTATGGTAATATACATCGGCTCTAGACACTGAGATGTGTTAGGGGCTCAACCTTCAAACCGTTAGCTCGGCTTTGGGGTAAAAGAAATGAGTGAAAAAACCCAGAAAATTATCCGCCTCTGAAAAAGAAGGGATAATTAAACAGATAAAAAATACACTCCAAGGTGTACTTGTTTGTTGATTGAGTCCCAACATCCTAGGCCTGTTACAAACTCGAAAACTCATCATTACAAGTATCACTTATTAAAATTCCCCGCAGGGTGTGGAATCGGGGTACAAGAAAGATGTTGAGAAGATAGAAGTAGAGTTAAAAAACTCTGTTGACTGATGATATCTAATGGTACAAGTGTCCTCTGGATTATCCTTGGGCATGGAGTCTTCATATAATCATCAGGTGCCACTCCAGTGGTTAACATGCCCACTTATCTGGGTTGCTCATTGTCCTCCTAATTGCCCATGTGGCCCCAGATGTTTTACACCTCCATATCAGAAAATGGGTCCAGTTCTCCCTCTTTACCTCGACCCCTTACTCCACCTCTGCCTCTGCCTCTATGTCGATACAATGCTCCACCAAACGACCCTATCATCACCTGCTCTTAGGCCCATAGTTGGTCAAGAACATGCTTTGATACCACTGTAATATTCTTGATAGGAAAATTTTACAGCGATATTAAACAAAATACATGTGCAAACATAAAATTTTAGCAAACCATGAAACACCCATAAATTACATCAGAATTGCTCCAAAATCAACCATTTTATTATATTTGTAAGAGGAGTACAATGCAAGAATGTGTGCACCTGGCCTTGACAAAGCAAGCTAGACAATCCCAGGTGAAATTTTGTTGCCCAGATACAAAAGAAAAAAACTCGTCCAAAAGGTACTGCATAGGCCCTTGAGTTTCTGCATTGTTTGTTGAGTGGAACCCTCGTTTGAGCCCCAAAATTTGCCTAGAAAATTCTGCCAAATTAATTCTGATCACCCCACCAAAAACCCAGAAAAACCAAGAAAGGGTTTCCTCTAGTTTTGAAGCTCCAAGATCACCCTCAAATTCCAAGCTCTTCTCCACTGCTAGGAAATTATAGTCTGTAGAAAATTTTATGTCTACAGTCCTCCAAAATAGTGGAAAATCTCCCTTAAGCACCCTTCTTGCCTTCACCAAACACCCCAGTGCCAAATTCCTTCAACCAAACCTACCCACAAACAACTCCACCCAAAATCTGCTCTGCCTAGGAACACTACTGTGTAGACCACATGCTAGGAAACTTCGACCTGAGTGAGGAGCACTTTTTTAGCGTGTAATTGACCCGGAAATCATCAGCAAATTGTCCAAGGAAATATGCAGCAAGAACCCAAAACTTCTGTCCCCATAAATTCTTCCTCACAACTGCATGGCCCTCTATTCTGCGTCTAACCCGAGGAAATCAATTCGTACGACCTGTTTCATGCTTTCTCCAGCCTCCATGAAATTATGATGAGACCTCCCTAGGGTGGCACTCAAGATCCACCGTAGGAAAGGGTGGGTCTTCTTCTTGGAAAACTCGTGTGCTCAACAACACTTGTAACCCAACTAAACAACTTGAGCAACGAAGGTAAATGATAAAATGTCAAAAGGTTCCAATAGCTGCTCCCTTCCTCATACTTATACTAGTTGCCCCTTGCCCGATGTGGGTCCCTCCATCCATCAAGTCGATTTTCCCTTAGCCATTCGATTTTCTCTTCATGGGGTGGGTATTCCATATGGGTGTGGCCCCCACATTCCACTAACAAAATAATTCAACCCACTTTCCTTAGTTGGTGTCCAAAAATTGTATTAGCCTCCAAAATTGCAAAAATGGATAATTTGCTCCTTAGGAAATTTTTTATTGAGAAGGGATATTACACATTTTTGCTTTGGTGGGGGATCTCCCAAAGTTGATTTCTTTTTGACCCACAAATTGTTGATTATTTTCCACTTGGAGAGAAATTAATTTCTCTATAATTATTTTTTGACTCAAAATTAATTAATTTTTTGGCTTAGGATTTTTATTTAATTTGGTCAGAAAAATTAATTAATTGATACAAGAGGGGATTAATAATTTTTTCACCCTTAAATATTTTAGCCATTGTGTTCTAATTATGAGTAACCATGCGTTAAAATATTTTTACATCAAATAATTACAAATTCAACCCTTGAAAGGGGAAAACACCTTTAGACATAGACCCTCAATAATTTACCCAATTTTGCAACACGATATGATCTAGGAGGAAATCAAGTGTGCTTATAATAAAATAATTTAGCCATGTTATTCTGATTACTAGGGACCATGCACTAAAATTATTCCTAAACAGATTTTGATATCGGAGTCGATAAACACTAGGACTCACCTAAGACCTTGTCAATGAATTCCACCCTAACTTTGGGGTTTAAGCTGGAAGAAAAACTTTGTGTCTACAAACACACATAATTCGGGGAGGTTAAAAAACTTCCTAGGATGAAATCCTTTTCCAAAATCAGAGGTTTACCTAAGTGTTGTTACATAATTAAATGGTCAAACTAGCATCATTTACAACAAAACTTGCAGAAATTGGGTTTACAATGACATATTCATGTTGAATGATGACTTTGATCTTTGCAATTTTTTCTGGAGTTGCTTGTACATTGCTTTCTTGGATTGTTGACAAAATTGTGGACAACAAGGCCAAATCCAAATGTGTGGCTGTGTTGAAATTTGGTAGCTTGGAAGGTATTTCTGAGTGGAAAAGCCCTTGGGTACTTTGTGGTTTTAAATTTGGGGGTTTGGACCCAAAGGAGCGGACTTGAAACCCAAGAAAATGAATTTAAATTTTTTTAATTTAACTATGTGTCAAGTCAACTTAGGTCAACTAGCAAGGCCAAGGGACACACCACTTGGGGTTTCACACCCGTTGGACAAGTATATATAGAGGCCAAAGGAGAGGCTAAAACACAAGACATGAAGACGATCCTCTTGTGGAGAAAGGAAGTAAGCTAGCTACAACCAAGCTAGGGAGGCCAAATGGCATAAGAGAAAGTCTGTTGGAGTAGAAGGATAGTTTGTGCCCTAGTTTGAGGGTTGGACTGAGTGTAATTTGGGCGCACAAACTAGCAGGAGAGACGGGGCAACTTGGAGGCGTTCTGGTTTGGTGATGAGATAGGGTGGGATTTGTGTGGCAGGTTGTCGACACCATTGATGGACTTTAGTTGACTTGCCAAAGTATGTTGAGACAACTTAGGTGCCTTGGCAAGGAGTGCTTTGGCTTGGACGAGGTAGCTTCGTGTGGAGCATGGTGTCTTCAAAGATCAGGTCTTTCAAAAGGATGTGGTTGCAGATTAAAGGGAAGGCCACTTCCAGGTGGTGGTGGAAATACCTTCCTCACTAAGAGGGAGTGTTGAAATTTGGTAGCTCAGAAATTATTTCTGAGTGGAAAAACCCTTGGGGACTTTGTGATTTTGAGTTTGGGGTTTTGATATGTGAGCCACGTTGGCAGATCCCAACCTTTGACCATCAACTTGTCATCGCAACTAAAGTGTTTTGCTACATGAGTTGGAGTTTCGCCATTTTCGGTCAGACCCTTAAAAAAAGAGAATTGGAAATTTTTTTATAAAAGAGGAGTTAAAAA
>APFE030336600.1:23045-67148 GCA_000404065.3 Pinus taeda
TAATGCGTCGGAGGAGAAGGGTTTGGACTCTCTCAACTGCCGCCCAGTCTGACTCAAGCAAGGAAGGGCCCCAAATTTCCGATCCGTACAGGATTGTGGGTCGGATCAAGGTGTCCATAAGGCTCAACTTTGACGAGATGTCCTGGAAGTGATGGCGGAAACATTGTCTCTCCAATATGGCTAGAGAGCCATACCCCTTATTGATCCGAGGTTGCAGAGCTGGCCGCATACTGAACCGGGGGCCCGAAAACTGCACTCCCAAGTACATGTAGCTATTGGTAATCTCCATTGTCTTTCCCTTGAAGAGGAACTGGAGATCCTGAGACTTCTTCGTCCCATTGAAGACTATTACTTTTGTCTTACTCAGGTTCACTGTCAAATTCCGGAGATCATAGAATAGTGCTAATGCATCCAGCTGCCTCTGGAGCCCTTCTGGTGATGAAGATAAGAGTGCAATGTCATCTGCAAAAAGTAAGATATAGATCAAAACCTGGTGAAGATGGCAACCGTCAGACTCCTGTATGTGTTCCCGTAGAAAAGCTTCGAGCTCATCAATATATATCCCAAAAAGGGTGGGGGAGAGTGGGCACCCCTGCTTGACTCCAATCGTGCTCCAGATGAATTCAGATAGCCCCCCTACAGTGCGAAGACGGCCCAGGACAGACTCGTAAAGACCCATAACAGCAGTCAGCTGGGAGTGAGAGGTACTAATGTCTTTGAGTCGCTGTAGAAGATCCTCTCTCGGGACTGAATCAAAAGCCTTCCGGAAGTCCACAAAGCAGCAATACACCTTTGAGGACCGGTGGCGTGCTTCCTCGATCACCGCACAGAGTGTAAAGATGTGGTCAATGGTCTGGTGATCTGGTCTGAAACCAGCTTGGCCTCTGGCCCTGAGATCTCTTTCTTCGAAATGTCCGGAAAGCTTTCTATGGAGGATAGTGGCATAGAGTTTAGAGAATGTATGATCCACCATAATTGTCCTGTAGTTGTTGGGGTCCGAGGTATTCCCTGACTTATGGATGGGGTAGATAATATGATGGGACCATATGGGGGGGGAACCATCTCGGACTACATGGTTGAAGAGATCTGCCAGGTATCCAACTAAGGGTCGTAGGCCATGTTTGAAGAATTCGGCTTGGAATCCTTCTTCATCCGCTGCTTTAGATAAGATTACCTTGATTCTTCATTAAATGGTTTAGCTCATGGTTTTAGCAACTCATGGTAATTGCCCATGGTATTTTCAAGGTAAGAAGAACAAAACGAATACAAAATCTCTTTATGTGAATGATAAGTTTTACTTTTAATGTGGAGAAAATTAACTAAGTCAAAGGCACACAAGTGGACATATATTTTATATTATACCCCAAGGAGGTGAATAGCCCCGTTTCACTAGGGTTGTAACTTTTCAAAAGGAAAAAAAAAAGATTATAAATATATATAGAAAAAAAGGTTTGTAAAAAAAAACAAAAAAAAAGTAAAAAAGGAGAAAAGAAGTTAAAAAATTGAAGAGAGTTTAAAAAAAAATTGAGAATAAAAAAAATAAAAACAATGAGAATAAAAAAAATTATTATAAATATTATTATATATATATTATATATATATATTTTTTTTTTATATATTTTTGCCAGGGAAATTATATTTTTAGAATCCATAAAGGTGTCCAAATTCATTGAAGAAAACAAGTTTATCATTAAACCCTAAGCTAATTGACGAACACAAAAGAAGTCCATTGTTGAAGGAAAAAGCAAGTGGAGTCTAATTCAAATATGGACAAAGAGACTATCGATTCCATACATAACTCTATATGTTGGATTAGATGTCCATTTTGTTAAACAAAAGATCAGTATTTGTTGATTTTTAAAAATCACATAATGCCTTGGCCAAAATGTCGAAGGTTGTTTACTTTGGAAGAATATCAAGGTAATACCCAGATAGAAATAAAAAGATTAAAGGAAGAAATCACAAAACTTCAACAAAAGAACAAAGCATTAGAAATGAAATATAAAGATCTCGAAGATTGGTTTCATGAAAAATTAGCAGAAGACAACAAAAAATTTTGGCATCTAAGGGACCATAATGACAAATTACTTTCACACATAAAAAAGTCCAAGGTTAAGAAACAAAGACTAAAACCAGAAAAAGGAAAGCTCTGATAAGGAACTAAAGGTGAATCTATTAGAAAAAGAAAAAGAAAATTTGTTCCTAAAAGCCCTTAATAAAAAATTATTAGAGCAAATAAAAAATTTAAAAGATAAAGAGAAAGATACTAAAGACAAAGTCAACGATTCAGAAAATGGCGAACTTTCTAGTCTAAGGAATCATAACCAAGCCTTATACAAATAAAGAAGCTTAAAGTGACAAGAAACCACTAAATGACAAGTTAGAACAACTTAAAGAAGTAGTATCGAAGTCTCTAGTCGTTTCAGTCCAAGTTGAAGATAAATAAACAAATACCAATCCAGTCAAAATCATAACTCAAGCAGAGGATAAACCTATTGAAGTGAAGACACATGCAAAAGTTTCAGTTCAAACGATGGACATTCCAAATGATGATTCAATAGCCAACTCAACAACAACAATGCCTGGAGGAAATAATGAGGCAGCCATTAACATGATAAGGGAAAGTCCAACTAGAAGAATTGTTTATCGACATTCGAATCACAAGAACAAACTTTCCAATCAATCTACGTACTAGTATCACTCAGAACATAAACGACAAATTTATGTTCCCAAGAATACTGAGGCTTGTAGAATCCAGACCTACGATAACTATTTATCACAAATTTCTAGAGATCAGAGGATTCCATGGAAGATTAATCTAGGATGGTCCGATCTGTTCTCAGTACGACAATTTTGTCTATCACTCAGAGCATCATATCATCTTGTATCAACGAAGATGAAAGTTTAGAGACGAGAAGATATTCTCAGTAAGCTTTGAGGACAAAGCTTCTTGAAAAGAGAGACAATGTTATGAATATAATTCATATAAAAGTAATAAATATAAATATAATAATAATAACAATAAATAATAATTATTTAACTAATGATTAGTTAGTTAGTAATGAAGAGGCATGTCTTAGAGACATGACCATTCATGAAAGGGCACTTGCCTAGGGTATATAAGCAGGCCCTCATTCTCATTTATATTTTATAATCATCTCATATCTCATATCAATTCTTATACAATATTCAATATATAGTTACATGTCTTACAATGGATATTTATGTCTTTGAAGTATTTTAAAGATTTCCACTGCATATACGACTTTTGGTCGTTACATTGGTATCAGAGCATTTCTCTGTAAAGTACAAACTTTGTTCGTAACATTGGCATTAGAGCATTCCTCCGTGAAGTACGAACTTTGTTCGTAACAGACCCAAAGGAGTGGGCTTGAAACCCAAGAAAATGGATTTAATAAATTTAATTTAATTATGAGTCAAGTTGGCTTAGGTTGGCAAACAAGGCCAAGGGACAGACCACTTGGGGTTTCACACCGCTTGGACAAGTATATACAGAGGCCAAAGGAGAGGCTAAAACACAAGACATGAAGGAGATCCTCTTGTGGAGAAAGGGAGTAAGCTAGCTGCAACCAAGATATGGAGGCCAAGTATCACAAGGGAAAGTTTGGTGGAGCAAAAGGACAGTCCGTGCCAAAGTTTGAGGGCTGTTCTGAGTGCAATCTACCTGAAGAGACTCTCAGGAAGGTCAAGGTAGCTTGTAGGCCTGGCCAAGAGTGTTAAGAAACTGGTAGAAGGGCCGCAGGCAGGCTGTAGGGCCTAGCAGCCTGGATAAAGGCGAAACAGTGGGGCCGAGGTGCTGATCTGAGGTGGTTCAGGGCTACTGGAAGCTGGCTGAAGGTACAACACAGACTGCGGGGTGAGCTGGGCATGCCAGGGGGTTTGCCAAGTCACCAGGAAGCAGTCCAGAGGTGCCAGTGGGCTACAACAGCCAGAAGGAGTTGGCTGGGCAGTTTTAGGAGGGCTAGAAGCGCCCTAGTTTTCTACATCAAGTGGACAGAAGTCTTCAGTCAAGGTGGATAGCGAGGTGGTTGCAAAGAGGCAAGGAGGACAGTGGGCTAAAGAGATGCCCAGGTATGTACAGCAAGTAAATTATGTGCTGTAAATTTTGTTTTTGGAGCAATGAGAGCCTAATGGACTACGCTTCAGCTGTAGGTTGTATTGGTCAAAGGACAGACCTGATTTATTGGCAATTGTACAAGGATTGTAAAGGGCCATGATCTCTGGTACGAGAGCCCTAAGGTTTTCTTAGTGAAGGACTAAGAAAAAAAAATTTGGGCCATAAATTCTTGTGTACTATATTGGTCTCATTGCTGTTATATTACTGCTGTACAAGTCATTTTGAATTTAGGCACTGCTAGTGTGTTTATGCTTCTAGTTATGAAATATATCAGACCTAAGGTGTGTGGAAATTCTAACAGGGTGTGGGTGTGGGTGTGGGTGCATTGTTAAATGGAATGGGGATAGGAGTCAAAAGCACCCTCCCAAATTGTTTAAGCCTTGTCACCCCAAAGCATATTTCACAGCGATGGAGCCCAATTTTCGAATATGAAAAAGTTTTCTGCCAGTAGTATTTTATCACCTAAAAATTCATTTTATTTGGTGCTTACTGTCCATGAATGATCATAGTTTCTGATATAAATTTTAGTCCATCTTTTGCATTCCACAACTCTAATTTGAAATTTACACTTTGCCACAGGGTTACGAAGTGTTGAAAAGGATTAGCATTGCAATTGAACAGCGAGATGGAGACAAAGTACTTGGACAACTGAGCAGGTATTGGTTAGCTCATAGTATTTAGACATTAATTGGCGAGCATATCTTCTTTTGAGTAAATATTTTCTGTTTATGATTTTTCACTGTTAGCTTAAATTCCATATTGAAAGAAACTAATAATAATGTCTTTCTGAATTCATTGAAATATGCATAACTTTGTCTTCTACATGTTGTGAGCATGTAAAGAGGTTGAAAATAAAGGATTCATAACTGTTTCTAAACTATATGAACTTCGCGTTAGTATTTTATGCATGACTACTATTTTTTGAAGATATAAGACAACTTGTAGTTTCTCCTTTCATGGTTATATTACCTTACAAGTTGTAATACATTGGGCATATTCCCAAATTGAACGAAATAGATGTAGGGAAACTTTAGTTATATCTTATTCATTTTACTCCACAAACCAACATTCAACATTATTTTAAAAATCAATATTCTAGCATTGCTTTTTAATTTTTGTGCAAAATTATGCAAATGGTTGGTATATTGCATTGTGGAAGTTCATTAATTATCAGACTAGTCCATCAATCACGACTGCTTGTAGTTGAGGGAAATAATAAAAGTGGGAATATGAAAATTATTTGGTGATTGAGGGATAAATACAAAATTATTTAGTTCATTGAATAAAAGAACTTATATATGATGCAATGAAAAAGTGACATAAGGCAGGCACGCCAAAAGCATAAAAATTATAAACATTAAATAATTATATTCTTCTATAGCAAATTGGGATATTGTTAAATTAAAAGTGCAAAATTGTAAATATGTCTGTTCTTTACAAAGAATACATAGAACTACTCAATCTAGAGCATGTTACAAAGAACACATAGAACTACTCAATCAAGATTTTGGAATTGAAATAGACTGATGGTTGGATCTAAAGTATTGTATGCAATAAATTTATGCGGGAATGCTAGAGATGGCAAGTAGAGAATAATTTGTAAACACAAATAAAGAAGAAATCCTTTTAAACGCATAGTAGAATAAGATTTTCAACAACATGTTTCGAAACCTTCTCCATTGAAAATAACGACTCCATAGACATTCAAGAAGTGGCATTTAGATTTAGGAATGCTAATGACAAATATTTTTTAATAGCTACTTGATATGTGTTAATTTTAGGCAACAATGGTATACCTCATGTTCTATGCTTTAGAGCAATTTTACTTCAATTTCTTTATCAGCCCAATATCAATATCCAGTTTAGCAATCACATCAACATGATAGTAAAATGAAGATAGAACATAAACATAAATAGTAGAACACAAGCCAAGACAAGAGGACACAAGATGTGGCACCAACCAAGGACAAACCCTAATGTGGGGAAACCCTTGATCAAATCTTCTTTTAGTCTTCAATAGTTCAACAGAGAGAGATAGTACAATTTACAAATCTGATACTTTATAACAGCAGCAAAAGAGCTCTAACCAGAAAAGTCAACGCTGGTCAACAGGGCAAATTTGACCCTTAGCAAATCGGTCAACTTCAACCTTCAAACAATAAGATAAAACAACCTCAAAATAATCAAACTTAGCCCAGTGAAAGTCTGGTCAAACAATGCACCTGAGGTTAGCCCTAGCTACAGTGAACTTTGGTCAACAATGAACGTTTAACCTCGATTTCTGTGCCTAGAAATGGGCCTGCCCAAACAAAGATAGCCCTCACAAAAATGCAGTGAAAGGAGGTCAATGCATGTTGGTCAATGCTTGGTCAAATTGTCCAGAAATTTTGTCTCTTGAAATTTCGCTCTCTTGAAATTTTGGTCCCCTGAAATTTCGCTCTCAAGAAATTTCGCACTTCTGAAATTTCGGATGTGTGGAGAGAGAGAGGCCCAGAAATCCGTACCGAATCAATGAGGAGAGAGAGAGAAGTGTGAAGATGAGTGTGTCCAAATGAGGCTAAGGCGTCATGTATGTATAGCAAATGTTGAGGATGAATAGACATTACTGTTGGGCTTCTGAGCCTACATATGTTTGCTGGCCGACCTTGACAATTTGTCCATAATCAAAATAAATTCATAACTTCATTTGTACATGTTGGAATTGGCGGATCTCTAGATCAATCCTACACCTCTCGGAGAGAGGAATCCAAGAAAAATATTCGCTGTCATAAATAAGATGACCCATGTGGAGTTTGGTCCTAGTTGACAATTTTAACACTCCCTCTCAGCTAGAGAGAAATCCATCTGCTAATACATTTGCTGATCTGTAATATCTCTGCCATCAATGCACTGCTCTGCTGAACTATGAAGAAGAAGTGATCGAGAATGTATCATACCATTATCTATTGACCCAAAGTCAGTCCCAAATAAAAAGAGAGTGTCTCATACACCACTCTTACTGACTCGAAGTCAGTCCCAAATAAAAAGAGAGTGTCTCATACCACTCTTACTGAACCGAAGTCAGTTCCTATTTATCCCAGATCAATATCAGTCATCCTAGCATAGGGAGTACAGTGGTACACGATGCGTCCATTGGTAGTACTATGGTCCCTATCCTCATTTCCCTACTCATTGCCCAGATGAGAGGTACTTCCCATGAGTCCCACGCTGCATGGGTGAGATGTCTTAGCAAGAGAAGGATGAACCACTCATCCTACCTACATGTCGCCAAGGGGTGTTGTAGGGGAAGGTTGAACCATCTTCCCTGTACACATCAAACCACTAGGGGAAGGCTGAACCCCTCACCCTATGGTTGCTCATTGCTCCAAGAAGTACCCCAAGCCCCTCGGAGCTCCTAGAGCTCAATGTCCATCTCATACAGG
Organism: Pinus taeda; assembly: GCA_000404065.3. Taxonomy (NCBI): domain Eukaryota; kingdom Viridiplantae; phylum Streptophyta; class Pinopsida; order Pinales; family Pinaceae; genus Pinus; species Pinus taeda. The sequence continues at coordinate 30,606 of APFE030336600.1, forward strand.
ACCCTCATAAGAGGGTCTCTCCACGACTCTAAGTCATTCTTGGAAGGCCAAGAACTTGGCCTTCCCCAGGGGCTTTGTCAGAATATCGGTAACCTTCTCATTAGTCCCAATGTGATGGAGCCTTATTGCTCATCGTTGTACCATATCCCAGATAAAGTGGGACCTGATATCCATATGCTTGGAGCGATCATGAAACACGAAACTCTCTGATAATCAGATCCCACTCTGGTTGTCGCAAAGGATCACAGTGGTACCCACCACATGTCCAAACAGCTCACTAAAGAGCTCCTCAACCAGACAGCTTCACAAGAGGCCATTCTAGCAGCTATGTTTTAGCCTCGGCGGTGCTCAAGGTAAACGATTTATGCTTCCTGCTCATCCAGGATATCGAAGCAAAACCTAAAGAAAAACAACATCCAAAAGTGCTCTTGCGATCCACCACATTGTCAGCCCAATCAGCATCAGAATAACCATGCAACCTCACATCTCCGACAGTGTATCTCAATGCATGAGTGATTGTGCCCCGAAGATATTTCAGAAGATTCTTGGCAACAATCCAATGTATATGATGAGGCTCAACCATATATTGGCTCAATGTGTTAACATCAAAACATATGTCCGGACGAGAGTTCACCAAGAAGTTCAGTGCTCCTATGGGTTGACGATACTCACAAGCATTTCCCAATTCAGGTCTAGTAGCACTACCACATAACTTCTTAAAGTTAAGTTCCATTGGAGTAGTCACAGGTTTGCAGTCCACCATCCCAAATCTTTCCAATATCTTCACAACATATTTTCCTTGAGAGAAGAAAATTTCACTTGGATTTTGCCAGACCTCCAACCCTAGGAAATAGTGCATCGGTCCTAGGTTCTTCATCCCAAATTCAAAAGCCAACTCCCTCTTACATATGTGAATGAGAGGGTCTGCATCTGTCAGAAAGAGGTCGTACACATAAAGTACCAGAATGAGAGGTTTATCATTTTCAACCTTAAAGTAAAGGTTCGGATCGACCTCTCTTCTAGTGAACCCTAGCTTCATCAGATAGCTGTCGATCCTCTCATATGAAGCCCAAGGTGCTTGCTTCAATCCATAAAGAGCTTTCTTCAACCTGCATACATGAGATTCTCGATCATGAACCTCAAACCCTTCGGGTTGTTCCACATGGACTTCCTTTTTGATTGAACCATGCAAGAAAGCGGTCTTGACATCCATTTGATGTAGGTTCCATCCTTGCGAGGTAGCAAGGGATATGATTGAGCAGATGGTGGTGTATCGGGCAATAGGTGCAAATATCTCATTGTAATCTACACCTTCCTTTTGAGGGAAGCCTTGCGCAACAAAGCAAGCCTTGAACTTTTATGCACTTCTATCAACTCCATGCTTGATTTTGTAGAGCCACTTAGAGGTGACAACTGATTTGTCCTGGGGTCTAGGGACCACATCCCAGACATGATTCTTCATAATTGACTTTTATTCTTCATTCATTACATCCTTCAATACTTGATGCTTCACGGCTTCTTCAAATGATGGAAGCTCATTTTGAATGATAGTGCTCATGGCGGTCAAATATCCTTGATACCTGTTTGGCTTCTTGCTTTCACGGAAAGTCCCCCTTGGTGCAATGTGTCTCTCAGCATCTTCGAGTATCTCCCTAAGCCATGAGGGTCTCCTTTTGGAGGAGGATCAATAGGATCGATAGGTTCATCAACATTAGGCATCGTTTCGTCTTCTTTTGAACCCTGATTTCTAGTGTCAGCTTCTTTGTCCTTCCTTAGGATAGGAAGGTTGTTGATTCTTGAGGGCCATATCTTCGTCGAAGGTGACATCACGACTTATCTCAACTTCCTTTTGACAAGCCACATAAATTCTATATCCCTTAGAATTTTCACTATAGCACACAAAGATTCCTTTCTTCCCAGACACACCCAATTTGCTTCTTTTCTCTTTCGGCACATGAAAATATATGAGACTTCCAAAAATTCTAAAATGAGAGACATCGGGTTTCTTACCAGTGAACATTTTTTCGGGAGTCTTGGAGTCCAATGCTTTGATGAGGGAATCGATTTTGAACATACATGGCGGTATTTGTAGCTTCAGCCCATAGAAACTTCAGAAGGCCTTAATCATGAAGCATGACACAAACTGCTTCTACAATAGAGCGATTCTTCCTTTCAGCCACACCATTCTGCTCAAGAGTGTATGGTGTTGTAGTCTCCCTCTTAATGCTAGCTTCTTTGCAATAATCTTGGAATTCATTGGATTCATACTCGGTCCCATTATCAATCCTCAATATCTTGATTTTCTTCTCGGATTGGTTTTTGATCAAGGCTTTGAAGTGTCGGAACTAGGTGAACAGTTCATCCTTTTTTTTCAAGAAGTAGATCCAGGTCTTGTGAGAATAATCATCCGTAAAGGTGAGATAATATAAGTATCCTCCCAAAGAGTTTACGGGCATCATACTAGATATGTCGGAGTGGATCAATTGCAATATATCTATGGTCTTGCTGTTACTTGAGGAGAATGGTTCCCTTGTAATTTTTCCTTCGACACATCTCGGATATACACCTTCATGCTATACTTTGAACTCGAGCATACCTGTCACCATTTGTCTCACATCGGGTTGGGCCTTACAATGAAGATGGGCAAACTTCCGGTGCCATAGTTCAGATTGTAGAGATGTGTCGCAAGACATGGCTCCCAATGGACTTCCTCCAACTTGATACAAAGTTTCAACCTTGAACCCAAGAGTAAAAGCATCTTTAAAATTTCTTTTCCAAACACATACCTTTCCATCGATGAATGCCACCTTAAATCCTTTGTCCTCCATGGCTAAAATGGATGCCAATTTCTTCCTGAGATTAGGGACATATAGTACTTCTTGCAAATGAATAGTGTTACCTTGATTCAATTGAAGGGTAACATTCCCTACTCCCTTCACGGGATAGGTGCATCGTCTCCAAGGATGATCTCCAAGTTTGTCTCCTTTTCGATCAGATTAGAGAGGGCTTCCTTGTATCTGGTGAAGTGCCTTGAGGCACCACTATTAATTAGCCAATTCCCCAAAATGTCCGTAGGAGAGGCAGTGGAGAGGGCCGATATAAGATAGTACTCTTTTTACTTATTGTTAGCAACATTTGATTCTTCATACCTGGAGTTCCTTGATTTCTTGGAGGGTCGACCATTAACTAGATGTCCCACATTCCTTTTTCCTTTGCCATTGGACCTGCCATTCCTTTGATTGTTGTTGTTGAAGTTGCCCCTGGAATGATTGTGATCATCATCATGCGATGTGTCCCTTCTATTTGGACACTCCCTTGCATAGTGGCCAAACTTATTGCAAACAAAGCATCTTCCCTTCCATCCATTTTTGAATCCTAGTCTTCCTTGACTTTGCTTCTTTGAATGTGCATTGTTCTTCCTCTTGGCATGAGCGGAGAATGCTATGGAGTTGCTTCTATTAGAAGGCATTTCTTGCTCCACCATTCTAATTTCTTCTTGAATGCATCTCAACATCAATTCTTCAAACCCTAGAATTCAATCATTGTTGAGTATAGTGGTTCTAAATACATACCACTCAGGTGGTAGTCCTCCAAGGGTGGTGAGAGTAAGTTCCCTGTCAGGAATGACTTCTCCAATCGAGAGTAGATGATTCTTGATCTCAGTAATCTTGAAGGAATAGGATTGAATATCCTCGTCCTTGCCCTTCTTAATATCCTTCAACTTATTCTTGAGAAATAGAATTTGATTAGCATTACTAACCTTGAACATGCCGACCAACCTGTTGTTGATCTCCTTGGAGGTCTTCAATTCAGAGATGTAGGCCACCAGATTCTTGTCAATGGAATCCCTGGTAATCTTCTTTGCTTTGACTTCAACTCTATTGTACTTGGTCTTCGCAGCAGCCTACGCATTTGAAGGAGGTTCAAGGATTTTACCATGCACATAGTCCATCACTTCTTTTTCTTCCAAGGTCAAATCAAAAGATATCTTTCATGCATGATAGTCAGATTTATCATGGAGCTTGTCTTTAGCCGGGAAGTAGGATGAGGAACCCATTGAACCTTTTGTCCTTGTCCAACTGCCTTTGGTGATTGCTCTTTCACTCTTTTCTTGGGCTTTGTTTGCACCTCAACTCTTATACCATGTCAATTTTAGGCAACAATGGTATGTTCTATGCTTTAGAGCAATTTTACTTCAATTTTTTTACTAGCCCAATATCAATATCTAGTTTAGCAATCACATCAACATGATAGTAAAATGCAGATAGAACATAAACATAAACAGTGGAAGATGAGCGAATACAAGAGGACAAAAGATGTGGCACTAGCCAGGGACAAACCTCAATGTGGGGAAACCCTTGATCAAATCTTCTTTTAGTCTTCAATAGTTCAGCGGAAAGAGAGTTCAATTTATGATAATTTATAACAACAACAAAAGAGCCCCAACTAGAAAAGTCAACGTTGGTCAACAAGGCAGATTTGACCCTTAGCAAATCGCTCAATTTCAGTCAACTTCAGCCTCCAAACAACAAGATAAAACAACCCTCAAAATAGTGAAATTCAGCCCAGTCAAAGTCTGGTCAAACAACCCACTTGCAGTTAGCCCTAGCTGTAGTCAACGTTGGTCAACAGTCAACGTTTAGCCTCGATTTATGTGCCTAGAAATGTGGCCTGCCCAAACAGAGATAACCCTCACAAAAACGCAGTCAAAGGAGGTCAACGCATGCTGGTCAACGCTTTGTAAAACTATCTAGAAATTTGGTCTCTCGAAATTTGGGCCTCCTAAAATTTCGCTCTCCTGAAATTTCGGACGTGTGGAGAGAGAGGCCCAAAAATCTGTACCCAATCAATGAGGAGAGAGAGAGAGAAGTGTGAAGATGAGCGTGTCCAAATGAGACTAAGGCATCATGTATTTATAGCAAATGTTGAGGATGAATAAACGTGATTGTTGGGCTTCTGAGCCTACGTAAGTTTACTGGCCGACCTTGACAATTTGTCCGTAATCAAAATAAATTGATAACTTCATTTGTACATGTCGAAATCGGATGATCTCTAGATCAATCCTACACCTCTCAGAGAGAGGAATCCAAGAAAAATATGAGTTGTCATAAATAAGATGATCCATGTGGAGTTTGGCCCAATTTGCCAATTTTAACAATATGTTATGGTTGATAAAAAAGACATCCAAGTAGGGACTGGTGTGAAAATGAACATCCAAGGTTCCTTTGAAGAAGTAAAACTGAAAGGAGAAATATGGAAGAGTCACCATCTATAGTACAATTCCAACTTTTGTTGTAGTAAAACTCCAATAATATTCAAGGTGGGAGTTATCAAGACTGTATTATGGTCGCTTTTGTAATATTTCTGGTTACTATTATTATATTCAATAATTTTTATTAGACTTGTGTCCATTAGGGTAGCTGTGTCTCTTGCCTTGTATATATATGACAACAGTTTGCACAACATATTACTGGATACTTTATCTATTGTTACACTCGGAGTTACCGCTTTTACGATATTTTTGACAGCATATCACTAGATCTTTTATCTATTGTTAACATTGAAATTTGCTTCTTTGCAAATCTATCATTGTCATGGACTTGAGATTTTAGCTTGGTGAAAGCATAATGCCAACCATGTTAAAAAGTGGCAATCACTAAATCAAGGTTCAAGTTTCTATGATGGGTTTTGAGTGCTTCTACTAGATTTGATTCTTGTTAACGGGTGATATTAAATATCAGAGAGGGATTAGACAAGGTTTTTGCATTAGAGATGTTGCCCATCCAAATACATTGGTGACCCTAGGAGAGAATTTTTCTCCTACGCTATAGCTTGCCGACCAGCATTGCTACCATGATCCATAGATAGCTAGCCTCAGATGCTTCTCATCCATGATCTGGTCAGTATATTCATTAATCTAGCCTACTCGTCCAATGAAGGTGGGTCATCTATTATGAGGTGCTTTAACCATTTTTGCATTAAAGTAATTTCATTTAATGTTTAAGAAATTCTAGTATGAATCACAATTTGTGTTTGGATTATAGAATGCTATTTGTTGTGTACTTGTTCCCTACCTCACCTTGGTGGCTATCATATGTCCCTGACTCCCTAGTCTAGTGTGACCTTCATTGGGGTCTTTCCTTCACTGTCTAGGAGGGGCACAAATAGGAGTCGTTGATGGTGGTAGCATTCCATATTAGTCATACTTAACAATTATCATTCCCCTAATATCCATTATCCCACTTTTTGATTGGTTGTTGTTAGTCACTCGTACTAGTTCATTGTTGGCCTTGTCCTCTTAGAAGGAGGGGTTGAATATATCTGAGGTTGATGCATTTGTAAGAAAAGAAAGAGCATGAGCCAATTGTTAAAATGCTAAAGAATGGTAAGGGATGTAAAGCAAGTAAAAACCAGTTTTAGGTTGAGCTCTACCCCACACTTATATTGCCACTCGTCCTTGAGAGTATTAATGCATATCAAAGTAAAAAGAACTCTTAGTAAACATATCGACCTCGATGAAGCAATAAACTGCCCATCATTAAAGGGGATTATATGATCATTATTAAGTGATAAATCCATAAAGCTTGTTAAGCAAACCATGTCAAAGCAAGCAAGAAAAATGCAAATATTGGGGGCTTTGGAAAAACAAAGGCAAGGGATGGTAACTCAAACAACTAAGTGCTCCCTCTACAAAATCACTCATGGACAATGGTTTTTGATAACTTAGTATATGACTGACACTTGCACCTATCATTTGAAAGTGTTGACCTAAGAAATTTTCCTCCTCACCGGGTTGGAAGAACCTAATAAAGTCATGTGAATACCCTCCCATACTTAAGTGAGGTGACTTGTATACAATTGTAATCTACTTGGACATTTGAAGATGATACTTGTGTGAAGTAATTTTGTAACACCCCTACATTGATTATGACCTTCATAAACATTTTTGTATAATAGAGCATCTTAGTGTGACATTTGATTAATGGCAGAAACTCCATTTTAATATAATGAAATTACTACTAATGAAATTCAATCATATTATGATCATGGTGCTAAATTGTGTAAATGCTTTGTTTAATGTTAATCAGGCATTAACACTCTAATCAATACCAAAATTAGAATAAGCCTATATTAATGATGGGAATATATTAATTATGGATTAATGGTTTAATTAAATATAATTAATTAATTATAATATTAATAATTAATTAATTAAAGATTTTTTTATTTTATTAAATAAAATCCTTGGAGAAGTTATGATGGGCAAACTATTTGAGGAGATGGGGTTTGACATGAAACACCATACCCATTTCATCGAATTCAATGATGAACTATCGTGGTTGGGAAGAACCACTCTAATAAGATTTGGCCATTAATGCAAATGGTAGTGTTGTTCCGAACTGTTTACCTTCTCATGAATCGAAAGGGTAAATTGCTAAGGAAGGTAGTGCGGGGGAGGGAGAAAGTGTCCTCTTGGCCATACTCTAGACACAATGAAAATAGCCATAAATACACTGGGAAACAAGAATAGGGGGATTGATTTTGTCTTATAAGAGGATTTCCGAGGAAAGGCAGTGCTAGGAATAGCTCGCAGAGAGCATATTCACCGCACTGGACTGTTGGTGCACAATTCGTGGTTTTTATCTGGGATTGCCAAACCTGAGTGTGAAGGTTGAATGAACGTGATGTGTTCTTGTTGGAATGATATACCACTGGTGCTTGCTATGTTGATAAACCACCGATGATTGTTTATGGCTGATGATAAGCCACTGGTGATTGTCTATACCCCAAAAACCACCTGTACAACGAGTCATGGGTTTCTTGCAGTTGGCTGAGAAACGACTGGTGCTTGCTACAATTGAGAAACCACCAGTGCTTTGCCAGGCTGTAGATAAACCACCTGAAAGTGACTTTACTTCCTTGGATCAACTAGTGCATTGTCCAAAAATATTTTCCTCTTAGACTCTGGACTTGGCACAGGGGTAGTGGGTTTCGAGATCGGATCACAAAACTGCCTACAGTTGGGAGGGTATTTGTATCATAATAACCTAACCTTGGTGCATTGTAATATCCCCAATTTTTTTTTTTATTCGAGAGGATTAATGGAGTTTATTGGAGAGGTTCTAAGCATATCACAATTTTGTAATTTGGGCATTGGAGGCAGTTTTGCCGTGTGGGACTAAGGAGAAATAGAAAATTATAGCTCTAGTGGAATGTGGGGGCCATGAAGGAAGGAAATTCGACCGAATGGAGCAATTCGCACTTGTGAGAAGAGAGAGAGAATGGAAGGGGTGCGAATTAGTGGAAGGTGCGGACCACCAAGGGAGAGAGGGCCAACAACTATAAATAGAGCTTGGAGGTATCCATTTGGTACTTTTGACTATTTGTCAATTTAACGTTAGTTCTCTTGAGTTGCTTAGCCAAGACAATTGTGTTGTTCAGCACAAGGAATTTCCGAGCGGGAATTCCACCCTCATTTTGGAGAACTTCGAGTGTCTCCCTAGTGAGGCAATTGGGGAGCTTAGTTCAGAGTTTCCATTGGGCACATTTACAGTCATTTCCTTCAAATGGAGCGAGTTTCCCTTTGATGCAGAAGAGAAATTGTGGCTCTTGGGAGGGCCAACAAAAAGGGGAATTTGGGCCAACCAATTAGCAGAGAATCCTTCCACAAAGAGGGTTGGAGTTTTTTGTCAATTTGTAGGTCTGTTGGTGAGGCATTAGGGAGAGCTGAGTTGCTCCAATTCTTGGCCTGTGCAAGGGCTCACTAGGCATTGTTATGCAATCACTTGGGCAAGGAGAGTCTATGGTGTGGCTACGGAGGAATAAGGGAAAATTTGGTAAGGAGATTTTCTAGGATAGATTTGGAGCATTTTGTAGCAAATTTCATCTGCAACCAGTTAGAGGTCCACACACAAATTGGGGTCACCGGGTCATGTTGGACTCAACCGAAACCCTTTCTGCGTTTTTGTGAATTTTATGAGAGGAGGCTAGGACTAATTTTGTAGAATTTTCTGAGCACTCCTAAGGGAAGAATTCCTAGTTGAATTCAATAGTTAGCAATAGAAATTATTAGAGGACATAGTTATTTCGGGGACCATTTCCACCACTTGGGTTCGCGAGATATTTTTGGACTTTGTTGCGCTGGTGGAATAGTTCCTGTGGCTAATTTCTCAGAATTTTTGGAGTAGTTTGGAGGGCTAAATCAACAGTTCCTTTCCAGTGGCAACAATCATTTTCTGGGTGGACGTAGATTTGGTAGTAGAGTCATTTCCAACATTTGGGTACCATCATATTCACTTGGAATCTTGCCTCCTTGTTGTAGCAAGCCCAGGTTCTTCTGTTCCTACTCATTGTACTCCATTTTATTAATTCTAAGTTGCAGGAAACGTGGATCCAGGGTCCGTTTCTGTACAGAAATGAAACGGAAACGGGGAAACCTATACGATACGGCCCATAAACTCGTTTCTAGCCTGTACTGGCACGTTTCTCAAGGAGGAAACGTGACCAACACGGCTGGAAATGAGTTTCTGGGCCGTACATTGGAATTTCCTCTTGTAACTTGACTTTTTCTGGTATTTTTTTTTAATTTTTTCACTTCTAATTTTTTATTGGGTGACTCAAATATCCTCTAGATGCTTCTAGATGTCTCTCAAGTTATAGAAAAAATGAATTTTTTTTAGTGGGGCAGCCGAATGTTCAAGCCTATGGCCCTAGTGTTGATATGCAGTTCATGGTAATGTTAAATTCTTAAAGTAAAAGTGATATTCTCCTTTATTTTTCATTTTCATCATGAAAAATAAAGGAGAATATCACTTTTACTTAAATTTTTAACATTACCATGAAATGACTCAGGATGTTTGTGAGTGGTTTCACCTTCATTGGATTTCATATGGAGAAAGTAGAATTTTAGATCTCACTCAAAATCCAACAGACTTATCTATTTTTCAGGATTTCAGGATTGGGGGGGGGGGTTGTAATGTTTCCATTGCATTTTGTCATGTACTAGGGTATGGAACTTGTATTTAATCAAGATAACCAAGCCCTCTATGCATGGGAGACTCCCAATAATCAAGAGAATGTAGGGTACTAGGGTATGAAACTTGTATTTAATCAAGAGCACTGTAAGGGCTGAGCTGATGTAAAGGACTATTTCTGAAACTATAAAGATTTACTAAACTGTAAATATTGTAAAGAGTTTCTACAGAACTATCTATTTTAAACAGAGTATGAAACTTTAAGAAAAACTTCTGTTCTAAGTTTATGCAAAACTTCATATGATTAATTGCTTGATTCAGTGATAAATACTTTCTTGGTCTACTGCGAATGTCTGCTGCGGATGAAAATGTTCGGAACTCCAGTTTGCTCCTCTTTACCAAAAGACCGAAACCACCCAGCCAAACTGAGCAGAACCTCGCTACTCAGTCCAGTAAGCTTCTCAGTTGAAGCAAACTGTTCCCTCCTGCCCAGAAACCTCAGAACAACCAGCTCTCCTTCGGTAGGTAACTCTAGTTTACTTTTTCAGTATCCCCTTCGTTCTTCATTCTTCCTCCAATCCCCCTTCCCAAACTCTTTCTTCTGGTTTATAAACTAATTCTTGGCGGTGGCCGTCCTTCCTCCAGCACCCACCACTTCATTTCCTCATAACACCGTTCCCCTATCATGTCATATACTTTCCTTTTTCTAATTTTATTTTAATATAAAGGTTAGAAAAATATTTTATCATTAGTTTATTTTTATTATTTTATTAATTGATTAATATAATTTATTTGTTAAAATTTATTTAATATTACTTTTATAAATAGGTCGCTACATACACCCCCCCTTTAGAAAAACTTCGTCTCGAAGTTAGAGTTTTATCCTATATGAATATTTATGATAACAATTAGTACATTTTTCTTAGGATTGTGTATTGAGGTTAAATTCTTACTTAATGTAAGGGCATTACACATTTGGTGTTTTGAATACCTTAGGTTTATAACTTTAATGATCATGTTTTATTTCATTAGGTTCCCCAACTATTTACAACATCATTCTATTCTTCCTAATCTCTTTTGCTCCCATCCTATCCGTCCTCTACTGGAGTATGTCATGGCGCCAATTATATTGGCCTAACCATTTATAAACTCCAAGGATGACAACGTCTGTTATATCGACCTGATCACTAGTAGGCATTTGGCAGTCATCATCACACGTCTAGGGGAGTGTGACTCGCACAATCCTCCCATACTCCAGGTTTTGGAGGATACACGGTGGGCAACACCTCCACTCCTAGTAGAATCAGGGTTAATACCCTATCATGGAATCTCTTTGAGCCTTAATTGTTCCGAGGTTTCTGTCATCACGCGGTCATTTTGGTAACGGATATTATCTGCAATCATAAACACTTGTCCATGCATTTATAAAATATGCATTAACGTATTCAAAAAACAAATAGCTTATGTATGATTCACACATGTCAACTACAATATAACATACTTTGCCATATTCTATTCATGTCATTAACTTTCATATTAAAATGTAATCATTTTTTGATTTCTATCTCATTAATCATATTGATATGCATAAATGAAACAAAATTATAATATCTTAATTCCCATCAGAAGAAAAATTACTCAAATATTTAAACTTTACTTTGATAACTATAATTTAGTAGGATCAATAACATGTTCTGTCTCGGTATCCATGTACTAACGGAATTAAATAGATATTATGTCATAAAATTTCACGTTTATATATGATCATTTCAAAATGATTCTGTCTCTGATTTAAAGTAAAACAAATATATACAAAACATGGTTTAAAGTTCTTCAAAATTGACACGAATTGGGGTATTTTTGACATATAATTTCCGTATCTTTCCAAGTAGTTGATCTAGGACTATACTTGTCCCACTGGACCTTAACTTGGTCTACTAGACGATTTTTGAGTTGTCGAAATCTACGTTCCAATATACGTAATGGTTCGACCGATATGGTTCCTTCATCCGATACCTGCAGTTCCTTCCATTGAAGGTTATGAGATTGATCAGCGATGTAATGCCTTAATATAAATACATGAAATACATTATGAACTTTATGCAAGTGAGGTGGCAAGTGTAAGACGATAAGCAATAGGTCCAACTCTTTCCACGACTATAAATGGTCCAATAAATCGAGGTGATAATTTTGTCCCTTTTCCGAATCGGATAGTGCTTTTATTCGGTTTGATGCAGATGAAAACATGATCCCCTATTTCACACTTCCTATCAGTTCTGTGAGCATCAGATTAACTCTTTTGTCTATCTTGTGCTTCCTTTAACCGCTGTCTAATTTGTTTTACCTGCTCTTCCATTTCTTAGATTAATTCTGGTTCTATTATCACTCGATCTTCTAACCTGTCCCAACTTAACGGTGTTTTGCAAGGTCTGCCGTATAATGCTTCAAATGGAGGCATTCCGATTGAACTGTGGTAACTGTTATTGTATGCAAATTCGACTAAGGATAAGTACTTTTCCCATTGTGATTATTGATCCATAACATACATCCTCAACATATCTTCAAGTATTTGATTTACCCTTTCTGTTTGCCCATCAGTTTCAGGATGATAAACTGTGCTTAAATTTAGTTGAGTTCCTAAGGCTGACTGCATACAAGTCTAGAATCTTGAAGTGAATCGTGAATCTCTATCTGATATAATCCTCTCAGGTACTCCATGAAATCTGATAATTTCATTTATGAATACTCGAGCTACGTCAACAACTTCATAAGTATCTCTTATGGGAATGAAATGGGCGCTTTTTGTTAATTTATCCACTACTACAAGAATGGCATTGTGTCTTTGAAAAGTCAGAGGTAGCGCAGTGATAAAATCCATAGAAATAATCTTCCCATTTGGTCATAGGAATGTCGTGAGGTTGTAAAAGACCTGCTGGATGACAATGATTTGCTTTTACTTGTTGACATTCCAAACATCTTGCAACGAATTGAACGATATCACGTTTTATGCCCGACCAGAAGAAGAGTTTCTTGGTATCTACATACATTTTCTTTACTCCAGGATGTGCACAATACACTGCTATGTGGGCTTCCTTAAGGATAGTGTCTCGAAGATCCCTATTATTAGGAATATACATCCTTCCATGGAATCATAAGATTCTATCATCTTCTAATTCATATCCTTCAAACTTAGATTCTTTTGGCTTTTTACTCTCAAGACTAGATCTCACCTTTAAATACTAGCTATCTTTTATGAAATATTCTAGTACTCGTTGCCTTAAGTCTACTTTGATAGGTATGAGAGAAAATATCTGTGGTCTTTTGCTTAAAGCATCTGCTACTACATTTTCTTTTCCCTTAATATATGATATTCCAATGTCATATTCACTTAGGAATTCACTCCATCGTCTTTGTCTAGCATTTAAGTCTCTTTGAGTGAACAAATATCATAGACTTTGATGGTCACTTTTAAGTGTAAAACTTCACCCCACTAAATAGTGTCTTCTAATCTTTAAAGCTAGTACTACAGTGGCTAGTTCTAAATCGTGAGTAGCATAGAGTTCTTCATGAGGCTTTAACTTTCTTGAGACATACGCTATTACTTCTCTATCCTGCATCAATACTGCACCTAGCCCTTGTTTGGATGCATCAATACATACCGTAAAATCTTTGTCCATATCAGGGACTCTTAAGATTGGTGCACTGGTCAATAGTCCTTTGAGTTTAGAGAATTCTTATTTACATTCCTCAGTCCATTCATACTTAACACCTTTACGTTGAAGGGTTGTAATCGACTTTGCAATTTTGGAGAATCCCTCCACAAATCTTCAGTAGTAACTGACTAAACCCATAAAGCTTCGTACTTCATGTGTGTTTTTCGGTATTGGCCATTCCATGATTGCTTTTACCTTCTCAGGGTCTACTGAAATCCCTTCACCTGATATGATATGACCTAAGTAATGAATCGTTTCCTGAAAAAACGAACATTTGGATAATTTTCCATATAATTGATGTTTTCTAAGGTAGGACAACACTATCCGTAGATGATCTTCATGCTTTTTCTCATTCTTGGAAAAGATGAGTATATCATCTAAAACAACTTGTACAAATTGATCAAGATATTTGCGGAAAACACTGTTCATAAGATTCATAAATACTGCTGGTGCATTTGTTAATCCAAATGGTACCACAGTAAATTCATAATGTCCAAAACATGTCCTGAATGCAGTCTTAGAAATATCGCTCTCAGAAATCCTTAGCTGATGATAGCCTGATCGAAGATCAATTTTTGAAAAGACAGTAGCTCCTTTCATCTGATCGAAAAGATTATCAATTCGAGGCATATGATATCGATTTTTTATCGTAGCTCGATTCAAGGCTCGATAATCTATGCATAATCTTAAGGATCCATTTTTCTTCTTGATAAAAATTACAGGAGCACCCCAAGGTGATATACTAGGTCAAATATGTCCTATATCCAATAGTTTCTTCAATTGAATTTGTAATTCTTGAAGTTCTGAAGTTGTCATTCTATAAGGTGTTTTAGATATTGGTTGAGTACCAAGTTTCAATTCTATTGTGAGATCTAGCTCTTTTTCAGGGGGTAATCCTGGTAGTTCCTTTGGAAATACATCCGGAAATTTGGCTAACACCAGATATTGTTCTAAGGATGGTCCTTTTTCTTTACTTATTTCTTGAATTACATATGCCTGACAACCTTTTCTTAAGCAACACTTCATTTTCATTGCTGATATGTAGCGTAAAGATACTTTTCTCTTGATTCCTTGAATTTGGATTGCTTCTCCTTCATCATTTAGACCTAGAATCTTTTCTAATAACAATCTACTCAAGCTGGATGCGCTGCTAGCCAATCCATACCTATGACAAGATCATAAGTTCCTAAGGCTGTGACATAAACTTTCAATTTAGTTGAACAGATCCCTAGGTCAATTTTGCATTTATCCACGCTTAAGTCTACGAATTGGAGTTCTCTTGAGGCCATTTCTACTTGTTTGAAATCATTTTGTCTGCGAGTTGCCAACCTGCATTTGTTTAATGCATATGACAAAATGAAACTATCCGTGGCCCCAGTATCAAATAAGATTTTGAGTTTTATATTATTAATAATATCTGAAGATTCCACTACAGTGGATTGATGTGTTGCTTGATCGTTGTTGACTAATGCATGAATTCTATGATCACTTTGGGTATTTGGTATTGGTTCCTTTCCACTCCTATGCAATATACCTGATGAAGCTTCTGGACAATCACGTTGAAAATGCGGTCCTCCACATCCCCAACAATTAACCTATGTTGGTCCTCTTGAATCAGGACGTGAATTTCTAGATAAAGAGCTTCGTCTTCTTATGTTGTTTCCTCTCGAATTTCTTCCTCTATTAGCAGTTCCATGAGATGTCCATGGACCAGTGTTTGATGATTCAACGGTTGTAGTATTGACTGCCACAGGAGCTCTTGTTCCTACATTTCTTGGGATAAATCTATTACCATAAGGTGGTCTTGACCTACCTCCCCTAAAGAAATTTGGGGGAGTCTTTCCTGAAAATCTTGATTGTAAAGGTTTTGCTGGTCCTACATCCTTTTTGATTCCGATATGTTCTTCTGCATAACGGCCACATTCTACCACCTCATCTATTGATAATGGTTTCCACATGCTCACCAAGGCCTTGATGCGAGGATTTAACCCAAATATGAAGTGTTCAGCCTGACGTTCATTAGAATCTAAGTAGTGAATGTATTTCACAAGTTCCATAAACCTTATCTCGTATTGCTCCACTGTTTTATTACCTTGAACTAGTGTAGGAAAGGCTCTGGCTTGTTGTTGTTGAAAATATGGAGGTAAATACTTTGCGCGGAATCTTTCCTCGAACAATTCCTAAGGAACATTATCCGTTTTAAGGTGTAATTGTTTTTCCAGATTTCCCCACCAAATCAAGGCACTTTCCTCTAATTGAAATACAACAATTTTTGTTTTTGCAAAAGAAGAATATTCTCTTAATTTAAAGCATATGTTCATTCCTTCTAACCATGCCTCAACACGTTCTCCAGCTCGACCTCCTGAAAATTTTGGGAGTTTAATTTTCTGAAGCTCTCTAGAAATATCTTCTTTTGATCTTTTATACTCAAAATTCTTTGGTTCTGTTGAAGTGGTTGCTAAGGGTTGAAGTTCTTCTTTGGTCTTACCATGGTTGACCCTTTTAATGTTTCCAATAAGGCTTCCAATGAATTCATTATTACGGTCAACTGCGGTGTTGGAGCCGTTGGTTTTGATGATGGTCTCAATGGAGATGATGATGGTGGTGGCGATGGAGATGATGACGATGACGATGGTGGCATTAATGACGGTGATGTTGCCTGATCACGTCGTCGTTGCTCATATGTCCTTACCATTGTAATGTTTCCTGTATACATAATAAAATTTTATAAAAATTTGAGGTATACATTTGGATTTGACATATAGTTTTTGCAATTTCACATTTATAAACGGGTATAGTTTTTTTTGCTATTTTTATCTGCTAGGCAGATCTTACTGGTACCGAGGTCAAGGAGGGTGGTCTCGCGACCTCCTTGTCCTAATGCATGGTTTTTCTATCCTAATGCGTAATAGTACTTATTTTAATGCATGAGTCCTTATAAACGGCAAATTTTTCGAAGTTTCATTCATAATATTCATTCTCTTAGTAAACATTATCCACTAACTTGCATATCAGATTTATACTATGTTTTTATTTAGTTAGGCATAAATCAAAATCCCCAAATAATCAAACAATCAAAATCACCTCGTATAAATTTTATTATACAAGACATTATGCCAACATTAATAAATTCCATACAAAAAACTTATGAGTTAGCTGAAATCGTCAAGAGGCCAAATTTAATTTGTTACATCAATGCTGACAATTTTCTATATTCTTTCACTAAAGAAAAAATTACTTTTGCTCTTAATTCATAATTAAATTATAAATATAACTTTTATAGAAATAATTAGTAAAATTGTAATGTTTTTTTTTTTTTTTTTTTTTTTTTTTTTTTGTTTATTTTATTTTCTAAATACGGATTATATAAATATCAATAGTATAAAATAATTTTTAAAACATATAAATTACACAAGTTAAATTTATAATTCTAATCGATATAAATCACAACGGTCAATCTCATAATTACGTTAATTTTTAAATGTAATTTTCTTGAAAAATTGGTCACATTTTTTTAATGTAACTTTCTTGAAAATTTAGGTATCTACGTGGTAGGCTACCAGAATGGACTGCAAGTGTAAGTATGGCTTTGAATTTTGATTATTTTCCTTTCCAAAATGATAGTGCGGTTGTGTGGAAGTGGGCTTTCGTAGCTTTACTAGAAACGAAATGACCTAATCGTTTTAAATTTTTATTAATAGTTGTCAGAGCAGAATCTCATAAGTCACCCCATTAGCCGGGAGGTTTTGAAAACGCTGAGAATCTTACCTAACTTATTCGTGAGTGTTTGACGCGTGGAGAGCTGTTTTTGAAACTAGAATTTGATTATTATTTATGAGCGTTTGGCGAGTGGAGAGTGGCTTCACGCGTGGAGAGCTGCTTCTGAAACGTAGGCATGCCATTTGATACCACTGACAACGATGAAACCCTAATTCCATTTCCTCTCTACCCTGCGTCTCCATTCCACATTCCTATTTTATATACGGAGCAGTATGTTAAGATAGGTCGGTTATTTCGGTAACCTTTAGAAAATAAGTAGTGTGTTTGATTAGCCGCATGAGCACAGTGGAAGAGTCCTTTCGGTGGCCTTGAGACCTTGAATCAATTGTGGGTTGGTCTACCTTGCAAATCTATAAACATCTGTACGACCGAGGACTTCTTAGAAATATGCCACAGATTTAATGTACAGTTTATTTATTTATTTATTCAGAGTAGACAAGTGTTATTCTATAGTACCCATATTACACAAACAATGAGTCGTGACAGTTTGTGCTGTATTGCTCGCAAGACAACAACTTTCCTCTCACTGCTCCAGCACGATCTATCAGGCCTGCCGGGGTGTATGCGCAGGTTTCTGCACCTCTCCTCTCATCGCTCTAGTTATTTTTATGTGTTAAATTACATTACAAATGTCCATCGATTTTCGCAGGTTTATGCTATTGCAACTGTAGGTTCGGATTCCTATCCCTTTTCTAGGTGCGAAAGTTTCTAAATGGATTTCTACTGTTTGAAAGTCTTAGTCATAATTCCACTGATCTAGGTCAAGGCAGTGCCTCTGGCTTTTTCACTCCAAGGCTTCAAAAGAGCCAACAGATGAGATGGCGTCATAATATTAATCTATTTTTGAACTGAATTATCATTCATCCACTGAATAGTGAACATTTTGATATTTGCGTAGTTGAAGACTTTTTGTGGTGGATATGAATAATGTTCTAAATATGAATACGCTGTCTCATTTCAATATTATAAATTTGAATGATTTGCAGTTTTTAATTTATTCTTGTAGGCGTATTAAAACCCTAAAATGTTGCTTATTGTGAAACTTCAGAGCTATGATTTCCCATTCTGATCTTGTTTCTTGTTTCTGGTAAGTTGGTCACATAGAAGAAGGTCACTTCCCAAAGCTAAGCTTTTTTTTATTGACGATATAAATTTTCTTATTACACGTCCAATGGGTATATACAGGGCAGTTATGATAATTCTAGTTGAGATGTCAGAGAAATTTCAACAATTCTATATATGGTCTTCCTCTTTGATAAACATTCCAAACAAGGAAATGTAGCCATATGTGTTAAGATGAAACTTATGAAGTCACTACATAATTGAATTTCATAAATTGGAAACAAAATAATTGGGGTTGGTTAAAATACAAAAGCTTGAAAACGAGATTTAATGGGCCTGTAAGGTCTCACAGGGTTCTAACCTCGCTCTGATACCAAATGTAAGGGCCGAGTTGATGTAAAGGACTATTTTTGAAACTATAAAGATTTACTAAACTGTAAATATTGTAAAGAGTTTCTACAGAACTGTCTATTTTAAACAGAGTATGAAACTTTAAGAAAAACTTCTGTTCTAAGTTTATGCAAAACTTCATATGATTAATTGCTTGATTCAGTGATAAATACTTACTTGGTCTACTGCGAATGTCTGCTGTGGATGAAAATGTTCAGAACTCCTCCAGTTTGCTCCTGTTTACCAAAAGACCGAAACCACCCAGCCAAACTGAGCAGAACCTCACTACTCAGTCCAGTAAGCTTCTCAGTTGAAGCAGACTGTTCCCCCGTGCTTAGAAACCTCAGAACAACCAGCTCTCCTTCGGTAGGTAACTCTAGTTTACTTCTTCAGTATCCCCTTCGTTCTTCCTTCTTCCTCCAATCCCCCTTCCCAAACTCTTCCTTATGGTTTATAAACTAATTCTTGGTGGTGGTTGTCCTTCCTCCAGCATCCACCGCTTCATTTCCTCATGACACCCTTCCCCTGTCGTGTCATATACTTTTTTTTTTTTTTTTTTTTTTTTTTTTTTTTTTTTTTTTTTTTTTTCGATTTATTTTAATATAAAGGTTAGAAAAATATTATCATCATTTATTTTTTTATTTTATTATTGATTAATATAATTATAAAATACTCTTTTATAAATAGGAATCCGTGACAAAACTAAGGTCATTCCGACTATGTAGGAGGAGACTCCAAATCAAGCACGAGACAAAGAATTAGAAATTTCTCGTGGCTGATTTTGGATATTTTCTATTATTCATTATGTGATCATTCATGAGTAAATGTGATGTAAATTTAGAGACTTATAGTTTAATGCATTGACAATTGACAATAATTTATCATAATGTAATAAATTAAATGTATCATATATGCTTTATGATTGCTCATATTTCTTAAATGTCCATATATATATATATATATATATATATTGCGTTTCCCCATTTCCAAAGTTTGGGGGGTAACATTTCGTACCCATGCCCGTTTCAGAAACTTGTACCCGTTTCCCCGTTTCGTGCAACTTAGGATTAATTTGATAAATACCCTCATCGTTTGGGTGTTATTTCTGGTGTAATTTGGTATTTCTGCATGTGTGTACAATTTTTATTACATGTTTATGATTTTACTATTGTTATCACTTAATATTTCTATTAGGAATATTACAGTGGTATCAAAACCATAATCTTGGCTCAGCCTGTGGGAACCCCTTCATTCTATGGCAACACCAAAATAAAAAGCTAAGAAATCATGGGATGCAAAGAAAGATTAAAATCAAACAACATGGCAGTAACCTTAAATGAGGTGATTAGGATGCAACAAATGATGATTGATGTGGGGGAGCAGCTGATTCATTCCGCAATTGGGAATCAGGACCATTCTCAATTATACAACAAATCCACTATGCCCAAAATTATGGGTAATGCTTCAAGATGGCAATACATGATTGCAATTGATGTGGAGTTATTGGCAACAAATTGGAGGGCATACCAATCATTGGGTCATGGCATTCACACGTCCCTCTCTTTTTGGGAGTTCTGTGAACTAAGAGGCATGCACAAATCAATGGGGTTCAGTGGAATTATGTAGGGATGATGAAGAGGATTAAGGCAGAAGATGAAAGAGTAGTTGAAGGGGCCATGGTTGGCAAGGAGATAGTTGAGCATACACCCATTAATGAGATGCCATTCGTTGTTGAGGTACCTCGAGTTGTGATCGAGTTCTCAGGTGATAATAATGCACCACAGGTTGATGAGGTGCTAGAGACATCTCCACTATTGATGAGGAGCCAATAGGTACAAAGGCACCCAGATCTATGACAGAGTTGCGGACGATAGTCATCTATAGTGGATTGGTGAGCATGTCTTGCGTGTTGGGTTGTCTATGGAGGAGCAATCTGAGGCTCGTGTTGAGTCCATGATGGAGGAGGATATGCAACCATCCTTTGGGCTAGCCATTGATGAGGGGCAGCATAGAGACCACACGTTGGGATTTCAAAACAGTTCGCTTCAGAGGCACACTGGTGGGATCTACAACATTATTAGCTTGCCCTTATGCATTGGGTTGAGGGAGGCAACGTTGTCTAGACATACCCGAGGGGATGTCTAGGTTAGCAGCACTGAGCGACATGAGCTGCGTATGGCATAACATCAACATGGAGGGCTTGTTCTGTACACAAGAGATTGTACATTTGATCCATCCTTTGGGATTTGGATGGCGAGAGGTACTGAGATCAATGTTGCACTAATCGTTATCGAGATAATATTGGCGCAAGGAAAAAATCGGTAATAATCGGGAAAAAATCGTTTGGTACAAAAATATTCATTTTTCTTCAATTTTTTTAAAAACACGCGCTGCCCGAGCCTCCCACAATTTTTTCAGTAAAAATCGCGATTTTTTGAAAAAATCGGGCCAAAAAAATCCGATTACTAAGCGCGATTTTCTCTTTTCATTGAAATTACCGCGTTTATACGATAATATCACAATTTTAACAACACTGGTTGAGATGGTATCCGATTGAGCAGGCTAGGTGGTTGGATACATCAATGGCCACATTTCAACAAAGGCTGGGGATTACTAGAGGGACTCGAGGGTCAAACTGTTGTTGGGATCCAGGTGGGGTTTCCCATCACATCATAGAACTGGTAGGTGATGGTAGTAGTTGCGTGATGGGTACGATGTTTGGGTGTTTAGATCTCCATCAGAGACTCGGTCAACTCTAGTGACATGATGGTTTGACAGGGGAGCAAACAAATTTCGTGAGTTGTCTTGGCATATTGACTATGCGTGGAGTCACAGGGTGATTAACTTGCTCTGGCAGGAGCTGGTAGGAGGAGGTGGCATCGACAAGCCACTAGACGGGGCATTACATGGAGATGATGCCCTCTCATTGGTATATTGTACACTAAATTTACTAAGGATAGGCACAATAGTGTCATTCCCATTGACATGTGAGGAGTCAGGCCTCTCAAGTCTTTCAAAGGTAGATGGGGACATGTAGCCCACATCATGGAGGGTTTACTAGTAGAGTGGTGGATATTCTGGCACATGCAAGATAACGTATGTTACAGGGTGGTACGACAGTGAGCAGTGGTGCACAGGACCGCACAAAGTTATCTCGTAGAGTCTAGTGTTATGTAGAGGGATGCAAACTGATGCGTACATGTTGATTTTTGTTCTAGCCACAAAATTTTGAGGAGAGGCTAGAATACATGTTTTCTCCAAAACGTAGAAATCGCTTTTGGAAATTTCACCTAGAGACGACTTAATTAAAATAATTAATTTTTTTTAATGGTTCCTAATTCTAAACTTAGGAAATCTGGTTAATTAAAGGGTATTAATTAAGTCATGGTGAGAATCTTCTAGAAAAAGGCGTGGATCAATTTCTAGTTAATCTTAGCCATCGATTATGTTTTAATCTTGGTCATTGAAGCCTCAACGAGAGATTATAAGAATAAATTCGATGGGGGTTGGAGAACACACTTGAGGAGCAAGAAATTCGATATTGCTCGGAAATCAAACTCCAAAGTAGTAGTTGTGTGTTGCAAATGGTGATTCAGTAGTTTCGAAGCAGTGAGAGGGGTAGGGATAGTAAGGCCGAAAGGAAGTTTTTCTAGTTCGGTGAGTGCATAGTAGAGAGACAACATACTCCACGAAAAGGCTGACACAGTGCAAAGCTTCAGAGGGAGATCCGTATTTGTTGAAAGTCGAGATTCAGAGGCAGGAGCTGGAGTGGGAGCTCGAAGGCTAGAAGATCAAGTTTCTAGAGCAGTAATTGATCAACAGAGTGAGAGAGACGTTGGTCTCAACAAGCTGACACAAATTTGCGTAGGTTGACATAAAGGTAGCGCAGAGGCAACAAGGGGCAACTCATCTCGAGCTAGTGTCAGATCACTGGTGGAAGTGAGATTTTTCTCATTAGACGTTTGTCTCATAATAATAAAATCCTCAGCTATTGCATTGGTTTTCCCAAGTTGGGTTTTTCCAGGGACATTGGTCCAAAAACAACAACGTTATTTGTGTGTGTGCATCTACCTTTCCAGTGTTTTTATTTCTTCTGCAGTATTGTATTTGTGAAGGCTTCAGTGTATATGTTTCTATATTTGCTATAGAAAACTGCAAATAATTTGTTCAGTTAATTTAACAAATAGAAGAAATATTATCAGTTACTGCAGTACGATTCGGGTTAGCCGAATTTTCACAGTACAAACCTAATTTTAAGCTATAGCATCTAGTGGTGTGCAGGGCGATGCAATGAGGAGCAGTGGCCTACAGAGGGGCATGCAGATGCATGGTGGTGTGCCGTAGCATGTCGGTTTACATTGTGGAGTAAGGGGAGTAGCTCACATCGGATTGAGTATCGTGGGGAGTGTTAGGTATAGTGACACAGGCAGGACACGAGGTGATTCAGGATGGGACAACGGTAGCAGGGGGTATCCGACGGTGTACATGGGTAGGTCACGGTGTATAGTGGCATGTCGAGGAGTACAACGATGCTCAGTGGTATGCAGGGGGTGTATGGTGCTATGCAGTGGGGTCTTGGAGTGTTGCCTCTAGGGAGACTCCTAAACGGAGACACTAGGCATACCTTTGGGTGTAGTTCACCCAAGATCGATGGGGACACAAATGAGCGATACTTGATGGTATCCATGGGGACTCACATGCTTGGCCCTCTTCTCCATCACTTACAGGCATTGTTGATTTGGCTGTTGTCCTTTGACACTCTGGGCATGAGCAGCGGGGGATGGAGAGCTCACCCAAGATTTTTGGATGACACGCAACGCACTAGGGGAGAGTCTCAGTAGCGGCATTCGATCAGTGCGCGAGTTGATAGCCACTGGTTGGGGGATGAGGTGATCATCTGCAGGGGTGACATATCATTCATCACAGAGCCTATGCTTGGGGAGTTGGTCACGAGGGAGACATGTGTCACTCTTTCCATAGGGCATGTCAGGACCATGCATGGGCAGAGGGTACTGTGTATGATTGGGGCAATTTTCTAGTATGTGTCCGAGCTTTAGACGTTGTATTGGCACATTATTGGGGGGGCGGATGGAAGACCCAGTAGTGATGGTTGGCAAGAGCATGAGGAACCTGCATACCTGAGTTAATTGCGAGTATTAGATACCCATATAATGGTTGTTGTTATGAACTAAAAAAGGTCATAACAAATTAAATAAAATATTAAAATATTAAAGTATTATTTAATAAATAATTAATTATTACAATCAATTAATTAATAATAATTAGTTTAATGAAGAGACGTAGTCCCAAGGGAACGTCGCTGTTTAAGGAGCACCGCTCAGCCTTGTACATCATTAATTTTTTATCAAATATATATATATATATATATATTCACATTCAGAATCTATCTGGTGTCTAATTCACGTTCAACAATTAGTCATTTATTGCTAACAGTGGTATCAAGCCAAATCTCATACCAAATATTTAAACCTTTAAGAGGAAGAAAGTGGGCTTAAAAAACAACCCATGTAATTGCCCATCTAAAAAAAAAGCAAAAAAAAAAACAAAAAACAATTTACTTTTTACGTGGAGAACATTTTAACGGAGATTTTAAAAACAACCCATGGTATTTTAACATTGTGACCGTGTCATATGAAAAGACGTGACCTTTATATTTATTAAGTGGGGTGACATTAAAAATTTATCAAGTAATTAAGTATATAAAAAAAAGGGACCAATTTATTATTATAAGATAATAAAGTTATTTTGAAAAATTGGGTCTTCCAAAAAAAATCAGAAGAAAATGATGAACGATAACAATGACATTATGAAGAAGATCCAAGAAGACCTCAGTAAGCTATGCAAACGCATGGATAACATCGAAAAGTCAGTTAATAAGCAGGATCAGATGGCCGACGAGATTTCCTAAAGGGCATGATGAACCGACACCCCGGAGAGATCGATCCACCTTCAGCTACACAAAGCCCCAAGACTCCAGAAGGGGAGACTTCCCTAGGGCAGGGCTTAATGGGACGTGAGAAGCAACAAATACCCCAAATTCACTTTGAAGGAAGCCAATATTATACGCATTCCCTTGGAAGGAACCATCTTAAAATAAAAAATGAATTACCAAGGTATGATGGAAAAAACTTTAAAGGCGCCGTAGTATGGGTAAATAAAATGGATGCAATTTTTTTAGCAAACCCTCTGCTCGGTGAACGGGAAAAAGTCGTCACTGCATCTACTTAGAAGCAAAAGCATACGATTGGTTTTTGTGGTGGTCATCTAAATGCACAGGTTGCTCCTTCAATTGGCAAAACCTTAAAAGCTCTTTGTTAAAAAGGTTTCATGATGAAGAGGAGGATGATGTCTATGAGAGATTTGTTCACCTGAAGCAAAAAGGATCAGCGAGTGAATACACCCACGAGTGGGAAGTATTAGCAGTAAGGCAGAGAGGGTTTTCAGATGAGGAGCTGCTAAAAATGTACCGTTGTGGCTTTAAAGATTATATCCGTGAAGAATTAAAATTGCATAAACCTAAAACTATTGAGGAGGCTAGACATGCAACAATAATTATTGAGCGAAAATATAAATTGCACAAAACACCATATGTTACTAATGACAGGACAAACAACCAATTCAAAGGAAAGGTGAGTAAAACCGCGTTAGAGAATACTAGTAAGTACATTCCACCTCCCTTACGAAGTGAAGGAAAACAACAAATTAATGTCAAAAGAAAAAAGGACGGCAAATGCTGGAAGTGCGGAGACAAGTATCATCCAGGACACAAATGCGCAACCCAAAAATTGTACAATTGTGAAGCTAAGCAAGAAGAGGAATCCTCAGAAGATAGCTCCGACGAAGAGGAAAATGAAGAAAATGAAAACCCTAGTCCAGATTCAGAAGATGAAATGCCACGAATTTCCATAGTAGCCATCACAGGGATAGCTCAACCACAAATACTGAAGCTTAAAGGTTACATCAAGAAGCAAAGCGTTCTTGTGATGGTGGACTCAGGAAGTACACACAACTTTGTAAATGTCAATGTTGCAAAAAGATTGAACATGTTTGCTTACCCAGTAGCAGACTTAAAAGTTATGGTAGCAGATGGGAAACAAATAGATGGAGTTGGTAAGTGCCATAAAGTTAAGTTGCAATTAAGCGACTATGCAATGGAGTCCAGTTTTTATACAGTTCCCCTAGGAGTAGATGTTGTTTTAGGTGTACAATGGTTGCGAACACTAGGCACTTATTCAACAAATCACATAAAACAATTCATTAAATTCAAATGGAATGGACGGAAATATTAGTTGTTCGGTTTTCAGGCACCACCAACACAAGTCATCTCTGCTCAACAAATGAAGAAGCTCATTCGCAAGGGGGCACCAGCATTTGTTGCGCAATGTTAGTACTTGGAATTATTATCAACAGAAGGGACTCATCAAACATCAGAGATTTCATGCTTGATCGAGAGATATGAGAAGGTTTTTCAAGATCTACCAATGAAATTACCCCCAGAAAGGAAAATAGAACACATTATTGAAGTCAAAACTAATTCAACTCCAATTAATGTGAAGCCATACCGTTATCCCCATCACCACAAGACAGAAATAGAGCGCTTAATTCAAGACCTGCTGAAGCATGTAATCATTACGAAGAGTAGAAGTCCATACGCTGCACTCGTAGTATTGGTCAGGAAGAAGGACGGATCCTTCCGATTATGTATAGATTACAGAGGCTTAAATAAAATCACTATTATGCACAAGTTTGCGATTTCGTTCATTGATGAGATGTTAGATGAGTTACATAGTGCATAATATTTTTCCAAGTTAGATCTAAGATCAGGTTACTACCAAATACGAGTAAGGTTAGAAGATATTGAAAAGACAACATTCAAGACTCATGAAGGGAATTATGCGTTCAAGGTCATGCCATTCGGATTAATAAATGCACCAGCCACCTTCCAAGCCACCATGAATGAGCTCTTCCATCCTTACCTTAGGAAGTTCGTATTAGTTTTCTTCGATGATATTTTAGCGTACAGTATGATGTGGAAGGAACATCTCAAACATCTAGAAGAAGTGTTGTCTGTTTTGGAAAAGAACCAGTTTTATGCCAAGCTATCAAAATGTACGTTTGGGCAAAAATAAGTTGAATATCTAGGTCATTTTATATCAAGGGAAGGAGTCCAAGTAGACCCCAACAAAATCAAGGCAATCAAAGAGTGGCCGAAACCCAAGAACATATCTAAGCTAAGGGGATTTTTGGGTTTAACAGGGTATTATAGAAGATTTATAAAAAATTATGCACACTTGACAGCACCCCTTACGAATTTGTTAAAGAAAAATGTTTTCAAATGGGATGACCAAACAAACAAATGTTTTGAGAAATTAAAGGAAGTGATGTCAACGACACCAGTACTAGCAACTCCTGATTTCTCCAAACCATTCGTGGTCTAATGTGATGCTTCTGGGTTTGGAATTGGCGCTGTGCTGATGTAGGACAACCACCCTATAGCATTTGAGAGCAGGAAACTTAATAAACAAGAAGGCTTAAAATCAACATACCAAAAGTAGATGCTCGCCATCATACATGCCTTGACAAAATGGCACCAGTATTTGCTTGGAAGTAAATTCTCAATCCGAACTAATCATTCGATTTAGAGATATTACACAAAAAGGGAAAGGAGAATGTCTTAGTTGATGCACTCTCACGTAAGGATGATGATCACACTACATGTGCTGCCATGATAGTTGTTCCAAAATGGTTGGACGAAATACGAGCCGAATATGCCAAGGATAAGGATTGTGACTCCATGATCAACAATATCAGTCAATATACCAACTTTGAGTGGACAAATGACATCTTGTGGTACAAGGGGAAAATTTATCTAACACCTGCATCCAAATTTAAAATAAAAATACTAAGGGAGTCTCACAATTCACCAACAGCTGGACATGTAGGATTCTACAAAACTTACTTCAATGTCTGACAGTCATTCTATTGGAAGGGTATGAGCAAGGAAATTCAAAAATATGTTTCAGAATGTGATATTTGTCAAAGAAACAAGAGCGAAAATGTTCCAACTTCGGGGTTGCTACATCCACTTCACATTCCAAATTAGAAGTGGGAAGAGATTTCATTGGATTTTATTGAAGGACTACCTACATCTGACGGGAAGGATAAAATATTTGTAGTAGTCGGCAGGCTCACTAAATATGCCCACTTTATGGGTATTAAAAAGACTGACACAACCAAACAAATCGCTGATGTGTTTTGTAAAAACATTTACAAGCTACACGGGTTCCCTAAGGTCATAGTCAGCTGTTGTCGCGCAGATTGACACGACAACGCTCAGAACGGGGGTTGTCACTCTGATCCCCGATCCCTCCGTTTAACCCTGTCTCTCGCGGCTAAGGGGGGTAGACCCTATGAGATAATGAAGACCAACTGACAAACAGTTGGTTGGGAGACAAGAGACACAATAAGATAAGCACTAGATGAATTTGATTAATTTAGCAGACCAGTGCCTTAAGAGATTGTTGTTAAATCGATTACTTGTTAGATGATTATAGAAACATGAAACGTGAACAACAATCATTTGTTATCAGCTAAATCACAGTGCTCTTAAAATGACCAAAATGATATCCAACAAATGAAAATTTAAAAAAGATGAATGCTTCAAATCACCACGAGTCATAAACCATTAATTAGATATCATATTCGTGTCTCGACTTGAAAATTTTAGATCTCTGCGTGAAAGATAATCATTGAAAACAACTGATTCCGGCAAAAATTAATTTTTTATATTTTATATATATTATATTTTTTTTTTATTTTTTTTTTTTTAATTTATGAAAAACAAGAAACAAATTTAGAACTAAGACTAAACTCTAAAGAAAATTACTATTGATTTTTTCTTTTATAATATATTTTTTATGATTATTTATTTATTTATTTATTTTTGTATTAAACAAAATTAAAATCTAAAAAAAAATTAATCTAAATCAAGTACATATTGTATAAAACTAAAACTAAATAAAGAAAAGTAACTAAACATTTAAAATCTAAAAAAAATTAATTTGATTTTTTTTTAAAACAAAATAAAAAATAAAAGATCTAAATTGAAACTATTTAAAACTCTAAAACCCTAAAAATTAAAAAATTAAATCTAAAAACCTAAACACTAACATTTTTTATGAATATAATATATAATATATATATATTTTAAATAAATTAACAAATCAAAATCTTAAAAAAGTTAAATCTAAATAAAAAATATATAATATTCATAAAATAAAAACAAAGCTAAAAATTAAATGCTAAAACACCTTACAAATTTTTTGATTTTTTATTTAAGAAATAAATATTTCAACACAAACTATATACCTAACATTTAAACAAGACTAAAAAAAATAAAAATCAAATGAAAACAAACTAAAACTAAAGCTAACAATGCTCATTGCATACCGTGACTGAAACGCAACCAATTTTTTTTTTATTTTGAAGTTCAACGCTATACGACTCTATGCCCAGACTCAAACCCACGCATAAAAAAAATATGACTGCATTCATTTGCTAACACCTGAAACGCGTGGTCTGAAAATTCAAACGAAAGATGCCCAAACGATTTACGCTCACACAAACCTGAAAAACTCGATTGTAAAAAGATTGAATGTGGCTGATGTTTTGCAGGTGAGTTCATGTGCAGGTTTAGAAGGCTGCGGACAGAGGTTGAAGCTGCGACGGGTATGGAGTTGATGGTGTGTGCTGGTGGTGTGTGCAGGCATACGCACAGGGAAATACCCACGTTTTCTGCAATGAACTGGAAATACACACGTAATATATCAAAGGCTAGAAACGTTTTGGATGAGTGCAGGTCTGCGGGTTGAAAGAAAGGCTGCGGGATCTGATGGTTGACGGCAGCAAAGGGAATACCCACGCCTTCTGGCATATGCTCTAGCAGAACTGACTTCAACCTTATGCACAGGCCCAAAAATTAATCCGACATTTGCTTTGCAGGCTTTGAAACAGACAGGCTCCAGGGATACCGAGAAACCAGACGTCGGAGGCTAAAGGGATTATAAGCGATCAAAACAAAAACGATTTTGGATTTGCGTTGATTCCTATTTATGAAATAAAACAAAATCGAAAATGAAATTACCTTACCGCAAACACCAAATCGTATTTACGTTGGAGCCCAAAACGAATTCTTCAGGTAAAGAATACACATAACATTTCACGCATTTACCTGATGTCGATCTGAGAGAACCGAAACTCTTACCTTATACCCTCAGAAAAACGTTGATCCTTACCTTGTCGTGAAACTTCATCGATTTGCTGCGTGAAAGGGGAAGCTCACCAAAAAAAGACTGAAAACCTTGTACAAGAAAGGAAAACGCTAATGAAAATTGCATAAAGCAAACATTTAAAACCCTAGATCAGATTTTTTTTTTTTAAACCCTAGAACAGTTAAATAATTTACAAAAAATTTTGGCCTCTTAACAGCCAGATTCACCAATAAGCACAGTAAATATTTAAAGAAATAATGATTTCAGATTTTCACTGTGAAGAACTTCAGAAAAATCTCTCATGCAAATTAAAAATAAACTGAATGATAGACCCAGGATCAAATCCAACTGGGCTCAGCGAAAAATGCTTGTGGGAGTTGGCTGGTTCAGCCGAGAACTTCCCCGAATGCCCACAAATTTCCTTCAGAAAATGTTTTCTGCACAGCTCAAAACAACCATCAGTAAAGAGGGCAAAAATGCTGCTAGATCTTAGGAAGTAATGGAGATACCTGCCATTACTTCAGAAACCCTAACAGCACCCAAACCCTAGCAAGTGAGCAAGATACTTGTGCTCACAATACTCTACAAAAAGCTATTATTAACGGCTGAAAATAACATATATAGAAAATTAAACAATCTCACAGCATTTCAAGAGAGTAACACCGGCAAGATATGGACCCCAAAGTTTTCTTTTATTAACCAGAAACAGATTTACAAGAGAGCTTCTTCAGTCTTTTACTCACAGATCAGATGCCCTGAAATGACCCCCTAAAACCCTATATAAAGGAAATGATCCAAACGGCTAGTTCGAGTGATCCATGTTGAAGAGATCTCGACCGTCGATGAGGATCAAGACATCTCTTAATCTCATCCGTCGATTTTATTCACTTAAAAACTATTATTTTATTAGTTAGGGTTTTTGCTTTATTTATTTTATTTTATTTTATTTTTTATTTATTTAAATTTTTATTCAATTTTTTTAATTTTATTTATTTTAAAATGGATCATCGAACTAAGCCTTCGGAAACATCACCTAGGACCTAGGACTTAGGACTCAAGAGGGAATTTAAAACATTTTTTGACCCTCAAGACACATTACATCATGACTTTTACAATTTACATCTTAAGGGAGAAAAACCCCTTTAACATAGACCCTCACAAATCACTCAGTTCTGCGACACAACTATAATCTAGCAGATCAACACATTAGGATTCTCCTAAAATTCAAATGACAAAATCTATCCCGGCTTTGGAGTCAGGTTTCTGAAGGAAAACTCTGCCGATTCGTGGATCGGTTAGACGAAAAACCTTCCGGGACATAGATTATCATAAGAAAGTTAGGTCCACCTAGGCAATTTACAACACGACTCACATCTGCTAGGATTATTTACAATTAATACATGTAGACTGGGTTTACAATTAGATTGATCAAGTTGCTGATGACTGCAGGATGGAACGGACACACTGATCAGGTGCTGCCCCTTTTTGCAAAGAAAAAGGGGGTGTACTGCATGGGTAGTTGACTGGTAGAGGTCAACAGTCAGCGATAGAGATGTAAGGTTTAAAGGGAAATTTTGGCAGGATTTCTGCCAGCAAGCAGGACTATCACTAAATATGAGTTCAGCCTATCACCTCCAAACTGATGGGCAAACCGAAATTGTTAATAAATGCTTGGAAACATATCTTCGTTGTTTTGTTACAGATAAACAAAACAGGTGGACACAGTGGCTACACCTGGCCGAATGGTGGTACAATACCGCATACCATACGTCAGCTAAGATGACACCCTTCCAAGCCCTATATGGTTATGAACCACCTAAGTGGAAGGACTTTTTATCCCTTGACTCTAGGGTACCAGCCGTTAAAGACCACTTAGGAGAATGTCAAAGGATCATCAACTTAAACAAAATCTAACCATGGCCCGAAATAGAATGAAGCAACAAGCCGACCAACTCTGTTCTAAAAGAGAGTTCGAAGAAGGCGATTGGGTCTTTGTTAGACTCCAACCTTATAAGCAACTATCACTAAAACAACAAGGGGAGAATAAATTGTCTCCTAGGTATTATGGACCATACCAAATAATTAAAAAGATAAGTAGTGTAGCTTATGAGTTAAAGTTACCAGACAATTGCCGAATCCATAATACCTTTCATGTATCAAGCCTCAAAAAAGTATTAGGTCAAAATCAAACAACGCAGACAGAAATTCCAGAGACCGATGAAGAAGGAAGAATAATCCTTGAACTTGAGGGTATACTTGCTACTCGAGAGAAAGTTCTACGATCTAAGACAATTAAGGAATACCTCATCAAGTGGAAGAGGTTACCAGACGAAGATTCATCTTGGGAATTAGAACGTTTCATGCGTCAACACCCAGGCCTGCCTATGCTTTGAGGACAAAACATCTTAAGGGGAAGGCAATGTTATGAAGTAAAAAAGGTCATAACAAATTAAATAAAATATTAAAATATTTAAAGTATTATTTTAATAAATAATTAATTATTCAACAATTAATTTAACAAATAATTAGTTAAAATGAAGAGACATAGTCCCAAGGGACATGCCTTCTGTTCAGGCATGGCCAGTCAACTCCTATTTAAGGAGCACGCCTTAGCCTTGTAAACATCAATTCATTTATCAAATAATATATATATATATATAAATATAACATTCAGAATTCTATTTGGTATCTTATTTACAGTTCACAGTAATTAGTCATTTTATTGCTAATAGTTGCATTCAGAGGGTAGCTATTTGGCACATGTGGCTTCCAGTGGTCATCGATACTACATAGTGGCAGGCACATAGCAGTTTAGCATGCATCAAATTAGTTCATAATATACAGAGCCTATATATTGATTGCATGTAGGGACTAGAGATGAGGCACAGATGGATTCCAACAGTTGTTAGAGCTATGCCACAACAGGTCCGACTATGGGATGCAGGGATTCAGTTGGTTGATAGATCACTCTATCTCGTGATGAGGGGAGTCATCGCAGGGAGTGATCTAGTTCACTCTTGGGTTGGCACACGGGGGTTCGCAGAGGCCTTCATCGTATGGAGAGGCAAGCTTTCTCTATTGTTGCACAGGTTCAGAGTTAGATTTGGATGGGTAGGCTTTGGCGTCATGGAGATGCCTGGGTAGGATGTATTTTGCTTCTATCAGTATTTCATCATTGGGTTCCAGGAGAGGAGGATACAATGTACGCATGGTGGGAAGTCTATTAGAGCTAGAGTGATGCAGCGACAACATGGTGGCGCCCTTTTCATGCTTGCGTGGGACCCGAGCATCACAATACTTAATGGCTCAAAGACCTTTAGGGATGAGTTGGCTACTACAGGGGAAGATCATTCAGATTCCCCATTGGGCTCTTGTGAGTCGTTGATGGCATGGGGAACTTCATCAACTTGGCAGGTTGGTCGGCAGGAGGATATCAGGAGGAGCTCATGCAGGGGAGACTTGATTTGCATAGGGATTGGGTTGTATCTTCAGGGGATCACCATCAGAGTGCATGAGATAGACTATTCGGATAGTGAGTGGAGAAAGGGGTGCTTGACGTTGATCAGGTTGCCTTGGGATCTTGGTATCGAGGGACTCCTTCATTATGGGATAGTGCAGAAATTAGGGACAATCCAATGGCACATTTGGGACCTTGGTATAGTTTGCAGCGACAGTGGGGATCCACAGTCAGAGATGGCACTTGTTCAGGAATTGCTTGAGGACAAGCAATTTATGGTGGGGAGGACTGTAATATCCCCAATTTTGATTTTTTATTTAAGGGGATTAATGGAGTTGATCGGGGAGGTGCTAAGCATAGCACAATTTTGTAATTTGGGCATTGTAGGCTTTTTTGGCATATGGGACTTAGAAGAAATAGAAAATTATAGCTCTAGTGGAATGTGGGGGCCACAAGAGAAGGAAATTCGACCCAATGGAGCAATTCGCACTAGTGAGAAGAGAGAGAGGAAGGAAGAAGGGGTATGAATTAGTGGAAGATGGGGACCAACAAGGGAGAGAGGGCCAATAATTATAAATAGAGCTTGGAGGTCTCCATTTGGTACTTTTGATAATTTGACAATTTAACGTTAGTTCTCTTGAGCTACCTAGCCAAGACAACCGTGCTGTTCAACACAAGGAATTTCTGAGCGGGAATTCCACACTCATTTCGGAGAACTTTGAGTGTCTCCCTAGTGAGGCAATATGGGAGCTCAGTTCAGAGTTTCCATTGGGCACATTTACAGTTGTTTCCTTCAGTTGGGGCGAGTTTCCCTTGGACGTAGAAGAGAAATTGTGGCTCTTGGGAGGGCCAGCAAAAAGGGGAATTTGGGCCAAGCCAATTAGTAGAGAATCCTTCCACAAAGAGGGCTAGAGTTTCTTGTCAATTTGCAGGTTTCTTGGTGAGGCATTAGGGAGAGCTGAGTTGCTCCAATTCTTGGCTTGCGCAGGGGCTCACTGGGCATTTTTATGCAATCACTTGGGCAAGGACAATCTATGGTGTGGCTACAGAGGAATAAGGGAGAATTTGGGAAGGAGATTTTTTGGGAGAGATTTGGAGCATTTTGTAGCGGATTTCATCTACAACCAATTAGAGGTCCACCCACAAATTGGGGTCACTGGGGCATGTTAGACTCAAACCCAAACCCTTTTTGGGTTTTTGTGGGTTATTTGAGAGGAGGCTAGGATTAATTTTGCAGAATTTTTTGAGCACTCCTAAGGGAAGAATTCTTAGTTGCTTTCAGCAGTCAATAGTAGAAATTATTGGAGGAGGACAGTTATTTCGGGGACCATTTCCACCACTTGGTTCACGAGATATTTCTGGGTTTTGTTGAGCTGGCAGAGTAGTGCCTGTGGCTAATTTCTCAGAATTTTTGGAGCAGTTTGGAGGGTTAAATCAGCAATTCCTTTCCAACGACAACGACAATTTTATGGGTGGACGCAGATTTGGTAGTAGAGTCATTTCCAGCATTTGGGTACCATCATATCCACCTAGAACCTTGCCTTGTTTGCTGTAGCAAGCCCAGGTTCTTCTGTTCCTACCATA
Organism: Pinus taeda; assembly: GCA_000404065.3. Classification (NCBI taxonomy): domain Eukaryota; kingdom Viridiplantae; phylum Streptophyta; class Pinopsida; order Pinales; family Pinaceae; genus Pinus; species Pinus taeda. The sequence goes on from APFE030336600.1 coordinate 65,857, forward strand.
GTTGCAGGAATCGCCCCCCCCCCGGATCCTAAGCCGGAATCGCGACTCGAGGCGAATCGTCCCGGAATCCATAGGCGAAGCGCGCTTCCAAAATTAAGGTGGCGCGATTCCGGCTTTTAAATGCGCTTCCTGCCATTTGAGGTGGCGTTGCCCCGGAATCGCGCTTCCGGAGGCGCTTCGGGCATGAGGTGGCGCCACGCAACCTGCCCGGAAGCGCACGCCACCCAGGCGCCACCCGCACGCCACCCAGGCGCAACCCGCGGGACAGCAAGAAAAGGTAATTTTTTTTTTAATTTATTTTAAAAATTAACCTAACTAAACATGAGGGGGTGGGTTAGGGTGAGTTTAGGGTGAGTTTAGAAAAGAATAAAGCCCCCATTTTCTTTTCATTTTCTCACTTTGAGTTTATGAGAGTTGGAGAAGAGAAGAAAGGAGAGGAGAAGAGAAGAGAGGAAAGGAGAGGAGAAGAGAGGAGAGCTTGGAGGAGTGAAGAAGGAGGAGCTAGGAGAAGGAGGAGGAGCTTGGAGCAAGAGCTTGGAGGACTTCATCTACAAGAGCTAAAGAGGTAAGTTCAAAGCCCAAACTCCCTTGTTTTTTTGAAAAAAAAATTGTATTTTTCTCCTCCCTCTCCTACTCTTTCCCATTGTTTCTACTTGCTCTTTTATTTACAGGTTGTCCACTACCTATATCCATATTCCAAGATGGTGTTCTTTTGGCTTCTATGTATCATTCCACTCTTGGTTTTAATGATGGCAAGGGTGAGGAATAGAGGGGAAGAGGAAGGGGATGAACTTGGTTCTAATAGTAGTGACCCAATGTATGATGAGGAGGAAGGGTTTGAAGAGGAAGGGGATGAAGATGAACTTGAAGGGGACACTGAAGCACAAGATGGGAAAGGTACATCAAATCCCTTGTGGACTATGGTACAAACTTGATGGGGGGAAGGGTGGTGGATCTTACAAATTTGTGTGCCCTCATGGTTGTCATGGAGGAAAACCATATACGGGTTCATATACCCGTCTGAGGAGGCATCTTTGTGGGGTGCTGGACAGTGATGAAAGAAAGGGTTCTGTGGGGGTACAAATTTGCCCAAACATTTCAACTAAAGAAAGAAGAAAATACATCCAAATAGAGATGGCTGCACAAAGAAAAAACAAGAAACAAAAAACTCATTCTGAATCAAGTGCAACCTCTAAATTTGGTAGTTGCAGCCCATCTCCTCATGGTACTTCTGCAACCTCTGGAGGTAGAAAAACAATAGGGGATTTCCTTAATGTTGCTGGGAGGGATGA